>WNWK01006995.1:0-73933 GCA_009830355.1 Cherax destructor
TGGGTTCTCCTGGCCGGCGTCTCATTCCCCACGATTTATACCCCACTGAAATACAAGCTACTTTTTTTTACTCTGTCTCGGGACTGATGTCCCCCTGTAATGTTTTCCCCTGTCCATTTTTTTGGGAGGGTAAGGGGGTTGTGGTTTGGGGATTGCACCTCTTAACTGCCTGAACTAGGAACTGAGCTCATTTCAAGGTTGTTCTGGTTGATGTTATCTCTGCCTTGTTATCACGTGTGTGGAGTTATTGTTAGTGGGTGACTGGTGGTCACCTGTGTATCCATGACACTCACGCCTCTCTTACCTGTTTATCTACGAGACTCACGCCTCTGTTACCTGTTTATCTACGAGACTCACGCCTCTCTTACCTGTTTATCTACGAGACTCACGCCTCTGTACCTTTTATCACATTCACGCCTCTTTACTTATCTACGAGACTCACGCCTCTGTTACCTGTTTATCTACGATACTCACGCCTCTCTTACCTGTTTATCTACGAGACTCACGCCTCTGTTACCTGTTTATCTACGACTCACGCCCTGTTACCTGTTTATCTACGAGACTCACGCCTCTCTTACCTGTTTATCTACGAGACTCACGCCTCTGTTACCTGTTTATCTACGATACTCACGCCTCTCTTACCTGTTTATCTACGAGACTCACGCCTCTGTTACCTGTTTATCTACGAGACTCACGCCTCTGTTACCTGTTTATCTACGAGACTCACGCCTCTCTTACCTGTTTATCTACGAGAATCACGCCTCTGTTACCTGTTTATCTACGAGACTCACGCCTCTCTTACCTGTTTATCTACGAGACTCACGCCTCTGTTACCTGTTTATCTACGAGACTCACGCCTCTGTTACCTGTTTATCTACGAGACTCACGCCTCTCTTACCTGTTTATCTACGAGACTCACGCCTCTCTTACCTGTTTATCTACGAGACTCACGCCTCTCTTACCTGTTTATCTACGAGACTCACGCCTCTCTTACCTGTTTATCTACGAGACTCACGCCTCTCTTACCTGTTTATCTACGAGACTCACGCCTCTGTTACCTGTTTATCTACGAGACTCACGCCTCTGTTACCTGTTTATCTACGAGACTCACGCCTCTGTTACCTGTTTATCTACGAGACTCACGCCTCTCTTACCTGTTTATCTACGAGACTCACGCCTCTCTTACCTGTGTTGTTCCTGGATGTCATACACTACCATGGAGGGGTCAGTGTGCTTCACCCTCGACCACCACCAACCTCATTTTTTTCTTATTTCAACTTTTTCTTCATCCCACTCCCCCTCTCTCTCTCTCTCTCTCTCTCTCTCTCTCTCTCTCTCTCTCTCTCTCTCTCTCTCTCTCTCTCTCTCTCTCTCTCTCCTCTCTCTCTCTCCACCGCTCCTGCAGACTCGACAGTTTTCTTCGTCTCTCCACTTTTTCCACTGACAGAACTCGAGTGATTTACTTGCCTCTCAGCACTCTATATAATCTTGGTTTCCGTTCCGCCGTTCTTGCTGTGAAGTGTACACACACACACACACACACACACACACACACACACACACACACACACACACACAACCACAACAACAATCATATACGTGAACTCCCTTGCTGTGTTGTCCATTCGGTCCAAGGTCATGGAGCTGGCCACAGTGATCCAAGGTCATGGATTTGGCCACAGTGATTCAAAACATGGAGGTGGCCACAGTGATCCAAGACTACGCAGGTGGCCACAGTGATCCAGGACCATGGAGGTGGCCACTGTGATCCAAGGTCATGGATTTGGCCACAGTGACTCAAGACCATGGAGGTGGCCACAGTGATCCAAGACTACGCAGGTGGCCACAGTGATCCAAGACATGAAGGTGGCCACTGTGATCCAAGGTCATGAAGGTGGCCACTGTGATCCAATGCCATGGATTTGGCCACAGTGATTCAAGACCATGGAGGTGGCCACAGTGATAAAAGAGCATGGAGGTGGCCACAGTGATAAAAGACCATGGAGGTGGCCACAGTGACTCAAGACCATGGAGGTGGCCACAGTGATCCAAGACTACGCATGTGGCCACGGTGATCCAAGACTTTGGAGGTAACCACGGTGATCCAAGACTTTGGAGGTGGCCACAGTGATCCAGGACCATGGAGGTGGCCACTGTGATCCAAGGTCATGGAGGTGGCTACAGCAATCCAAGGCCATGGAGGTGGCTACAGTAATCCAAGACCATGGAGGTGGCCACAGTGATCCTAGACCATGGAGGTGGCTACAGTGATCCAAGACCATGGAGGTGGCCACAGTGATCCAGGTAAATGGAGGTGGCCACTGTGATCCACGGTCATGGAGGTGGCCACAGAAATCCAAGACCATGGAGATGGCCACAGTGATCCAAGACCATGGAGGTGGCTACAGTGATAAAAGACCATGGAGGTGGCTACAGTGATCCAAGACCATGGAGGTGGCTACAGTGATCCAAGACCATGGAGGTGGCCACAGTGATAAAAGACCATGGAGGTGGCCACAGTGATCCAAGATCACGGAGCTGACCGCAGTTAAACGGCATATATTAATATTAAACATTAAGGTCTTTATTTTAATATATTTCTTATATCACGGAGCTCTAATATATAGTTTCTGATGCGAAGAGGGGGGCGGGGTTATGCCTGCTTATTCAACTGAAAGGACGGTAGAAACGTCGCTGAATTCAGCTGAAAATCAATTTAAACCCGAGTTGAAGGAATATATATAACGTTTTGTGTGCGTGTGGCTGTAGTAATGATGCGATGGCTGGAGGTGGACGCAATGCGTTTTTATTCTTGCTCCACTTGGCTTTTGCCGCCAAATTTGTCCGATCTCCCGCGCAAAGTTCCATCCGGGCCGCCCTAACCCTGGCCCAACTTGTGTCCCATTCCTTGCACTCCTCATGAAATCCCAGCGTTAACTCCATTTTTAGCATTTACCGGCCTTCTATAACACTGCAGATATCACAATACGACAGCTCCTATATATCTAATACACTGTTTCAAAGGCTCCTTTAACAATACGTCAGAAATGGCTTCGCCGAAATCGAGGTCGCGCCTGGGGGTCGGGACGCTTGTCCTCTAAAGCGATTAGCCGGCGGCTGGGCGGAAGCAGAGTAATGTGAGTAGGACAATAAAGTTAATCTTATGTAAATGATTAATTGCCCCTCTCTCCGTCCTTCTGATGGAGACCAAAATGTTCTACTTTTTTGGTCACATTGCCCAACCGATTTTTATTGTGAATGGTTCATGGGAGGACGCATCAAGGTGGTAATAGTTTGTAAGGGCGTTGTTGTTCTTGTTCTTGTTTTACTTTAATGACATTGAATTTATCTTTGCTAGTGTGTGTATTAGTCCAGTTTATATATATATATATATATATATATATATATATATATATATATATATATATATATTATTTGGCCTATTTGGCAAGGGTCCACTTTGCCGAATAAATAAAAAAAATAGTTTTTGCCATAAATCAGCAGAAACAGATCTGAGCATAGCGAAAAAATATATATCATAGATTTAATGTACTAGCAAATATATTTAAGTTGACCAATGATATATATAGCAGAATTTAGCTTTAAAAAGTTGTGTTAGTTTTAGGGAGGTTAGGTGAGGTTTCTAAGTTAGTTTTGGTCCAAAAATAAAAATCGTTATATTGTTGTTAATGAAAAAAAACAGCTATCAATCCGTAAACAAAAATTGGAAAAGTTTAATTTTTAAGGGAGCTCGGCCTATTTGACAAGTTCGGCTTATTTAGTGCGAGGTTCACGAAGAGCGGGAATGGTTGGGATGGTCGCCGCTAGGTGGCAGCTGGTGTTACTGTTGATGGCCGCTACTTCCCCCAGGGAAATCAGGATATTACTCCTTCCACCTCGAAAAAACCACGAGATTCCTCCCTTGCTCGTCATTTTTTTCCTGGTATCCCCGGACTTGTATGTTTCACTCTTATAGGACCTATTTTTCGGGGGAAAGAGAGGGGTTAAACTTCTCTTGAACTGAAGAAAAGGGAGCGACAGGAGAGGTAAATACCATTTAGGTGTTCTTGTAGCATAATTATTAAAATTTCTGTCACTAATCTCAGTATTATTCTTTAAAGTATATATATATATATATATATATATATATATATATATATATATATATATATATATATATATATATATATATATATATATATATATATATATATATATATTATAAACGACTGTCAGTGAATGGACAGAAAAATGAGGGAGATTTGAACCACGGAGGTCCACATGTTATATGCATTCCTATGCAAAGCAAGCGAAAAGTTGAGAAGCGTGGCCAGGAGCTAGGACTCGACCCCTGCAACTACATGTAGGTAAGTACCCACCTACACACACACACACACACACACACACACACACACACACACACACACACACACACACACACACACACACATACACACACACACAAACACACACACACGTTATCACGCACCATAATAAATAAATCACAGCTAAAATTGCACATTTCAGCCGCTGTCCTTCAGCAAGACAGGGATAAAAGCTGACTAAATTCCCAGCGCTGACATCCTGGATCAGCTGACACGTGAGCGTCGTCGTTGTCATGGTAACCCACCTAGTGCCTCCCCTCCGCATGAAAGGAGCCCCTCCCTCCCCCTCCCCATCCCTTTCAGTAAGATTAGGGGAGAGTCTTGATGCTAGTCAAGAGTTTTTGATCCGGGAAATTCGTGCTACCCTCCCCGTCCTCTAATCTAGCTTAATTAAATACACCCACTAATAATAATAATAATAATAACAACAATAACAGTTTAGTAGAATATACTCTTAACACACACACACCCACACACACACAGACAGTAGCGACCAGTGAAGAGGAGGGCCAGGAGCTATGAATCGACACCTGCAATCACAATTAGGTGAGTACAATTAGGTGAGTACATACACACACTTAATAACATCATGGTATGTGCTAGGTTGAACAAAATATAAGTACAGCCGTCACTAACATGACCTTAATCAACCGGGAGTCTGCAGCACCAGCACTGAGCCCTCAGCAAAACTGTCCAAGAGGTTCTTAAAGGTTTAGCAATGTGTCAACAGGCTGGCTGGTGAGCTGGAAGATGCGGACTGTAAGGAAAGTTAAAGAAACTAAACCTTACTATATTGGAGAAGAGTCTCATGGGAGACATGATAACAATCTACAAGATACACAAATAACCCGCACATAGCAGAGGGGAAAATAATGACACGTTTAGCTCTGACTTGGACTATTGACAAATCACACTGAAGCGAGAAGGGAAGGACAGAAAATATACGAGAAGGAAGAGGGAAGAAGAGGTAATGGTAGTAGTAGTAGTAGCAGCATTAGTAGTAGTATTAGTAGTAATAGTAATAGTAGCAATAGTAGTAGTAGTCGTAGTAATAGTAGTAGCAATAGTAGTATTAGTAGTAATAGTAGTAGTAGCAATAGTAGTATTAGTAGTAATAGTAGTAGTAGCAATAGTAGTAGTAGTAGTAATAGTAGTAGTAGCTACAGTAGTAGTAGTAGTAGTATTAAACATTCAAAAATGTTGATAAAGTAGTCACAGTCAAAGTTTTGGAGGAAGAGGACACAGGCCGCGGGGGCGTTGACCCCCGAAACACCCTCCAGGTATACACGGATATTGGTAGAAAAGGTTTTCTTAAAAGATAGTAAGGAAATGAAAGCAAAGAGAGAGAGAGAGAGAGGAAAAAGAAAATGAAGATCTATACAGAAATTCGAGAGCAGTTATTATACCTGTGCTGCTACAAGTACACTACGTATTCTAATGAATATTGCGAAGCAGGGACCAAGAGTTACAACACAATCCCCGCAGAGCACAAAAGGGGAAAGGCAGCTAGGTACGTCCAGTGAAACAGTATAGAAGAGGGAGCTGATATCTGCATGCTAGTTCCCCTCAAATGGATCCCTCGCGGGGAGCCCCTCGCGGCGGACGGAAGGAAGGACAGAGGGGAATTGTGATAAACGAGGGAAATGGGGCGTGGTAGGGAAGATGAACGGTGTGGGTGCACCACACTGTACTCTGCCACACAAACAAAATGCTGGAGTCTGCGCACTTGTCGCTTACTGAGAGAGATACATGTTGAAAGTACTCTGTAAAGATCATAACAACAACATCTACTATTACAGTAGTGTGCATATTAATTGGGACAGTGATGAAATAAGACATATATTTGGAAATTAATGTTTATTTGAAAAATACACGGCAATAATGTAACTGACTTACATACTGATATGACTATCCTTTGCTCCTTTAAGCATTGCTATACACTTTGGTATAGAATCGACCAATGTTAAAAACATTTTAACAAGTTCTTCGTCATGGTGCCAGGTTCTAACAGCAGCAATTAGCTTCTCCACAGTTAAACAGTCCTGTTTTACGATCCTGCGTTTGGTTATTGTCCATAGATTCTCAATTGTTTGAGGTCAGGAGAGTTTCCAGGCTAATTTAGAATATCAGTATGTTTCTGGAAGTGTGGCATGGAGCAAGTTCCTGCTGGAAAATGCCGTCTCCAGGTATACTCCATCAGGAAAGTCTCTAGCCACAATGGGCAGCAAATAAGTTGCCAGGATTGCCTTGTACTTGTCACTGTTCATCGTTCCCTCAACAATAACAAACCATCCAGGGCCTTTAGCAGTAAAACTTGCCCCAAAACATCTTAGGTGGATGTTCTGGCGTTTGTTGAATGTGTCCATTCCGAAGAGGTTCGCCTTTGCTCCGTCTCACTACCACTGATCTCTACTCATGTACATCAAAATGCCCCTCATCTGAAAATAAGACTTTTCTCCATTCATGTGTCGTCCATCCCTTATGATCAAGTGGCCACCGCAGCCGTTTTTTCTTTATAGCAGCAGTCAATAATTGTTTCTTTACCAGGTTTCTGGTAGTTCTGCAACTTCAAGGAGCCTTCGTCCAACAACTGAAGAATCAACATTTACGTCAGCAGATGTTAAATCTCTCTGTAGATCTTTTGCTGGTTTTCTTGTTGTTGTTTTTTTTCACTATTTCTTATGATGACCAATTGACTATGTCATCGTGAGGTGAGGTCTGCGTTTTTTCTACATCTTCCTCGACGCAGCGGTCCACAATCACCTGTGTCGTCAACTCTCTTCAGAATCCGACCAACAGTTGACTTTACTAGGCTCAAATTTTCGGCGATCTGTCTGATACTCAAATTAGTATGTTTTCTAAGAGCTACAATACTTGCACACTTTCTAAATGCAGCATCCATCACGAATTTCAGCAGTAATCATGAATTAAAGGGGAGAATTTGACAAAACCCACATTCACTCATGGAGCACGCTTGCAGGAATAGCCTTACAGAACAACAGCTGTTGTAGAACTGACGAGAGTCGCAGGGTAACACCACTGCTGGATGGTTGCCAGAAATCGATAGCAAACGCTTCTGAAAAGAAAAGATCCCAAACTACGTTAATTAAGCCGGAGACTATGACACATGAGATAATCACAAAATTTACTCCTGTTCCAATTAGTTTGCACACTACTGCACTACTACTACTACTACCACCACCACCACCACCACTACCACTAATTCCAGCTCCAGGCCCCCACTTCTTTGTGACCTTCAGTCAACTACCAGAGTTGACCAAGAGTTCAATTCAGCTCTCATCCTCAATCCTAGCAACATCCATCAATCATCAACCACTGACCATTTACCTCCAGTATCCAGCCACCAAACACCAGACACTGATCTCCGAGGTAATATAATGGTTAAATATACCCACAGTATGGTAACTAACGAACCTAATTCACAAATAATATTGCCAATGGTTGACTTATTTACACCAACCACCATTCAGTAAACATCAACCATCAACTGCTGGTTGCTAACTGCCAGTAACAAACCACCTTCCACCAGCTTCTAACCACTAACAACCAACCCCTGGCCATTAACCACCAGCAACCAGTCACTAGCGTTAACCAGCGTCATATCTAGCCTTCCGGGGGAGCGTGTGGGCTTGTAGGCCGAGGACAGGAGGGAATCCATCACCCAGTGGGGGTCCTCAGAGATGAAGTGGATAGGTAAGAGGAAACTAAGGGAGATGAAAGGGGTTATGTAAGGGGTAAGTACGAGAGATAAAGGGAGCTATGCAAGGGGTGGCTTCGAGAGAGGAATGGGTCTAAGGGGTGGCTATGAGATATAAATGGGGGCTAAAGGAATACCGAGTTGTCTTCAACAGAGGTAACCTTGTTTTATTGAGTAAAATAATCATTGTGTTGGTGTCCTAATCTTGGTGATGGTTAGACGGTGACAACGTAAGCTCTACACTCTAACATGCTAACCTATCAAAACTTTGAGGTCTACTTCCTGGACCCATTATGCGCTATATAACCTTGTGACAACCGCCTACGGGATGGGTATGGGGGTACATAGTAGAGCTTTTAAACTAAGAATGCTATGTTTTCTGACAAGCTTCATCACGCAGGGGGAATTTTGTTGATAAATGGTTCAGAGAACCGACAAGTTGATAAATTAGACACATGTGGCAACACTTGGGTATCTTTATTGAGGAAACGTTTCGCCACACAGTGGCTTCATCAGTCCATACAAAGGAGAATGGTGAAGAACAGGAGGAGTTTGAGGTAGTCAGTCCATCAACCTTGAGTCGATGTAATCAGTCCATCAATCTTGAAAAGATTGATGGACTGATTACCTCGAACTCCTCCTGTTCTTCACCATTCTCCTTTGTATTGGACTAATGAAGCCACTGTGTGGCGAAACGTTTCCTCAATAAAGATACCCAAGTGTTGCACATGTGTCTAATTTATCAGGATGAATTTTGTCCATAATGTAATGACATATGTCAGCCTGAGGTGTGAGCATCCCACTGTGGGTTCAGCAGCTACTTCAGCTTCAAAGGCCGAAACGTCGTCCTAAGTTTCAGTCTTCTATGTGCGGGTTATTTGTGTATTGTTCCAGTCACGGTACTGTCTCACTACGTGTGTAGGGATATGTTGATAAGCATTCTCTAGTTACATGACGCTGCCTTCGCTGCCAATGACAGGCATACAAGGGAAACTAGCAGCACTTAGCACTTTTGTGTTAATTGCTGCTAGCACCAAGAGTCGGAGTGGCCTGAGACTGAGCTGCGGGGGCGATGGTCCCTGGCAGCAGTTGCTTTTTAACGTGTGTGTGTGTATGTGTGTGTGTGTGTGTGTGTGTGTGTGTGTGTGTGTGTGTGTGTGTGTGTGTGTGTGTGTTGGTGTGTGTGTGTGTGTCCGTGTACGTGTGTGTTCGACCCCCTGCATCCTTCCAATCTCCCCCGATGTTCCCCGTCGCGCCTTGCTATCACCAAGTTTGTCCGTGTCTCAGCAGTGACCTAGGTGGGCCTCAAAGGGATGGGCAGGTAGAGTGGGAGGGTCTCTTCGGGTGGGTGGAGAACTGAGTGGGGTGTCAGGGAGTTAGGCAGAGTGTCGAGGTGGGGAAGGGTGGGTAGTCCTATGATAGGGTAGGTGGGTTGGGCGGGTAATCTTGGGTGGGGTGATATAGGCAGATAGCACAGGAGGGGGTCCCACAGGGCTGTCGCCCTGTGAACTTTCCAGATAACACCACCGTCGACAGTGCTGTTTTTCTTGCCTCTCACCTGCTCCTCCTCGTGTTCCATCCAGCCCTCTCCCTCCAACACTCCCTCCTCAACTACACCCTCCTCCACCCCTCCTCTAGCCCTCCCTCCTCCATCCCTCCCTCCAGCCTTCAACCTGGCAAAGATTCATCTTGTGGTCAGTAAGGAGCGTCTGGAGTGTGCTTGATTAATATTGCAACTTCTTAGGTATTGCAATAGTATGTTGCCCTCGGTGGCTGTCAGCAACATGACTGCTTATAGTGATTATAAGGGCGTGGGTGGTGGTGGCCTTGAAGGTGTGGGCGTGAGGGTGTGGGCGTGGATCCAGGACACATCAGGTGAGCTGGCATGGGCCGAGACAGCTGAGTGGCGTGGTATTGTTATTGTGGCGTGTTGTCACTATGTGTGTGTGTGTGTGTGTGTGTGTGTGTGTGTGTGCTGGAGCCCCCTTCTCTCTCTCTCTCTCTCTCTCTCTCTCTCTCTCTCTCTCTCTCTCTCTCTCTCTCTCTCTCTCTCTCTCTCTCTCTCTCTCTTTCTCTCTCTCCTAAATACGAGGCCTGGTGAGGGTACAAAAGGCATCAGTTTAACTACAACAGTAGTCTTCACAGACAAGCCTCTCGGCGGGTTGAGCAAGTCCAAGGCTGGGCCGTCTCTGACTGAGAAGCAAACACACACAAAAAAGAAATCTGGCATCAGGAAGAAAAGACTCCAAGAGCTGGTGAGACCTGGTCAAAGACCAGTAGGAATATGCGCCCCAGGACACCCATCCACCTGTGTACCAAAAGGATGAGGCTGTCGCAACCAGCTATGAGAAAAAGCTCAATGGCATCCCATTTTTACTTCTAAGGGACAAGTTCTTGGTCCAGAACTCCATGACTAGGCGCAAAAACGGCGTCAGAGTTGTCAGTGGTGACATTTTGAGCGGGAAGAGTATCTCCTTAAATCGAAGGATCCGACTTCAGTCTACAGCGTGTCGAAACTGTAGGCAAGTTTCCTTAAACCTGTTGCCCTTGTTCACTTAGCAGTAAATGAGTGCTGTTTGATAATTGTTAGAGTCGCACCTTGATTTTTTAAATGAGCTCAGGTTGAATAATAACTCCTAACCTGAAAAGTCAACAGTGTAAGATAAAAGAGAGAAAATCTTGGGGATGGGAAAGGTTGTGTTGGTGAACAATGTGAGCAGAGATGCTGACCAGCGAGCATCGTCTCTCACTCAACTCTGTCTATCATAGAGTAGGCGACTCTGTGATGGATCTAAAAGTTAGGACGAAACACTGAACAGACTCAATCTTATGACTGGAAGATGTAGATCTAGAGACATGATCACAACGTACTGAGTACTCCGGGAATTAGGCAAGGTAAACAAGAAATAACACGAAGTAACACAAGTGGAAGGTGAACACGCAACTGAGACACAGGGACATTGGAAAATATTTTAGAGAATGAGGATTGTGAAAAATATATAGTTGACTGTAGAATAAGTGACAATACTGCGGTTGGAACAAGTCACAGCTAATCCACAGATTGAAAAGGCAAACTGAATGACATTTCGGGCCATCCTGGACCACTATCAGATTTGGGTACTTTATTTACACCGAGTGGTACATCTCTGTGTGTATATACAATGAGAGGTGTCTTGAAAATATTCTTAATTTTAATCGAAAGACTTTATACCTAAATTATGGAATCTTTATCAAGTCGTCTAATATTAACTTTTAATTCATGGTCAGTTGTGAGAAATAAATGAGGGTGGGAGCTATAAAGTAAAAATCAGTTACATGGACAGATTAAAAAATATGACAAATGAGGTCAAGTTAGCTGATGGGAGGTTAAGAGGCTCTGGTCATGGAGCTCAATCCCCGCTAACCCAGCTAAGTAAATACCTCTTGTAAACAGACACACGACACACCACTCAAACGTGACAGCACTTCC
This sequence comes from Cherax destructor, assembly GCA_009830355.1. Lineage (NCBI taxonomy): Eukaryota > Metazoa > Arthropoda > Malacostraca > Decapoda > Parastacidae > Cherax > Cherax destructor. The sequence goes on from WNWK01006995.1 coordinate 11,573, forward strand.
ATAGAGGCCGGTGACGGAGTGGCTTGCGTGAGTGACAGACGTTTGTCACACACTCACCGAGGGGCGTAAACAAACAGATAGTCCAACAGACAGCCTAATGGATCGATACGCCCCATCTGTCGCACATAGGCTTGGTTATACACACCCCCAACAGTCATTAGGGATTCCATGTTTCAAGTCCCTAAGAGAGTGGGACTAAGACTAATACGTCTGTTTGGTGGACTGAAATGTGCCGGAGAGTGAGCTGTAATGGTTGGGACTTGGTCGTGACTGTAATGGTTGGGACTTGGTCGTGATGAATCTTTTTGTTAATGTTGTATTGGTTTCATTATATTATTTTTGAGTGTCGTGTAGTATTTATACATTTTTGTGATTGTTCATAATTATAAAAGTCTTAAATTATAATGTATTGTTTACATCTGACAAGAGGACGAATGTCCAAAAGAGAGAAACTCGAACCGTCAGGAAAAAGTGGTTCTAGGAGGGAAGGGGGGCAGGAGGGCGATTAAATCATGTTAAGGGGATTAGATTTATAATGATGTGAGTGAATTCTATGGCATATTCATAAACCTGCGAGAAGACGGACTGACAATTCCATATTTTGATTACACCAGTGATAGAATTTATTATACATGTGTGAAGCCATTATTGGAAGAGGGCCAACTCTGCTGGCCTCTTGTGTTGCACCCTGTGTTGCACCCTGTGTTGCACCCTGTGTTGCACCCTGTGTTGCACCCTGGGACTAACTCAAGCGTAGGGAATAATCCCCTGCCTCACTTAGTATCACAGTATCATATTAAAAAAAAAATATTACCTAAGAATCTTTATTGTCGATAAGTTTCGACTGAAGATCCCCGTTGTACAGCAAAACGTTTCGGCAGTACAGATACCTACGTGTTGTACATGTGTCTTGTGATATCGCAGTGTTTACACAACTGATGACTTGTATCTCCCCGTCGTTTAGTGGAGCATATCTGGCGTGTTGTGGCGACAGCAACTCCACCGTAATTTATAACTAAAAAAACTTCCTGTCGTGCTGCGACTCAGACGGGGGGGTAGGGGGGACGGGGATAGTCCCCAGCTTGTAAACAGTCACAGCCGAGTGTGACTGACAGGTGACTAGTGTCCACAGGTCACATCAGCACTCGCCTTATCTTTGTAAACGAACTTCGTTGACCTGTTTATGGTGGAAAGATAACTACTGAGGTGTCCACAGGTTACACCAGCACTCGCAGTGCCTTTATAACTGTTGACTCGTTCTACGGAGCATAAGTGAAGTAGTGTATGTCAAGAAAAAATCCATTGTAGGTTTCTGTTGGATTATTATTATTATTATTATTATTATTATTATTATTATTATTATTATTATTATTATTATTATTATTATTATTATTATTATATTCCCTAATGAAAACTAAGCCCTTGTGGATCAGGTTTGATCCCATACAGATCCATTTTGTCCAGACGCAGACAGTATATACACTGTGATGGCAGCTCTCAGTAATTCTTTGGGACTGATAACCTACAGTCATCCCAAATGGCCAGAACTCGCCATGTGAAGGTGACTGCTCTTCCAGTTCCAGGTTCCTAATGGAGAGATGGACTCACAAAATAAAGAACAACAAAATCCAGAGACAATATAAGCGTTACCCGTTGTTCTGAGTACTTGAGTTGCTGCTCAGACGGAATCCAAGGCGACTCAGAGGGAGGGGGGACTTGTAGAACGGGGGACCACTGAAAATAGTTTGTGAGCATTGCGTTGCTTCACGCTCACAAACTCGCCACATAATCCGCGTGTAAGCAGTCACATAATACGCGTGGCTGGGGTGTAACTGCTGCCATTCAGCAAGGTTCATGGTGCTTCCCGTGATCCATGGCCACCATATTAGATTTCAAGGAAGGAATGGGCTTTAAAACCGCGTCTCCGGGAATCGTAAAGGTTTACCGCTCGGGCGCAGTCCGTAGGCGGTGCTTATCCGGTATTATACTCGTATTATCTAGGAATTGCCTGTGCAAAAGGCGGCCCCGTTGAGTATAATACAGCGTGATTCAGGGAGACCAAGGAAATTATGACTTTGTTGATGCCTTCCCTTCTTACTCCTGCCAGACTGGAGGAGAATGAAGAGCAGGACCAGCAGCAGCAGCAGCAGCAGCAGCAGCAGGATCAGTAGCAGTAGCAGCAGGAGCAGCAGCAGGAGCAGCAGCAGCAGCAGCAGCAGCAAGACCAGCAGCAGCAGCAGCAGCAAGACCACCAGCAGCAGCAGCAGCAAGACCACCAGCAGCAGCAGCAGCAGCAGCAAGACCACCAGCAGCAGCAGCAGCAAGACCACCAGCAGCAGCAGCAGCAAGACCAGCAGCAGCAGCAGCAGCAAGACCACCAGCAGCAGCAGCAGCAAGACCACCAGCAGCAGCAGCAGCAAGACCACCTGCAGCAGCAGCAGCAAGACCAGCAGCAGCAGCAGCAGCAAGACCACCAGCAGCAGCAGCAGCAAGACCACCAGCAGCAGCAGCAGCAAGACCAGCAGCAGCAGCAGCAGCAATACTAGACCTGCAGAGCAGCAGAAGACCACCAGCGCAGCAGCAAGAAGAGATCCACCCTGCAGCAGCAGCAGCAAGAAGCAGCAGGCAGCAGCAAGACACCGCAGCAGCAGCAGCAAAGGACCACAGCAGCAGGCAGAGCAAAACCAGCAGCAGCAGCAGCAAGACCACAGCAGCAGCAGCAGCAAGACCAGCAGCAGCAGCAGCAGCAAGACCAGCAGCAGCAGCAGAATGGGTGGTGATACATGTGTTTATCTTAGCCACTACAGACAACAACAACTGGTCACTACAATACATCTTCCACCACCCATCAACATTATAATAATAATCATAATAATAATATGCTCTTGATCCAGGGAGTTTGAGCTACGTTTCCTTTCCTCGGATCAAATCTGATGACCTCTTCCTATTCCCCCTCCCCCCCAGGGCAATGCTTGACCCCTACGGTTTTAGCGCTCCCCACTGAATAATAATAGTAAAAATAGCAGCAATAATTAATAATAATAATTATAATATTAATAATAGCAATAATAATAATAATAATTAAAGTTATATCATCATCATCATTATCATTATCATCATCATCATCATCATCATCATCATCATCATCATCATCATCATCATCATCATCATCATCATCATCATCATCATCATCATCATCATCATCATCATCATCATCATCATCATCATCATCATCATCATCATCATGGGCTTTCCATTATCCTTCAAAACCATACCACTTATTTCCTGTAATCCTTTGTAACCTTAGTAACCATTTGTAAGCTTTGTAACCTTACTGACCTTTGTGACCACTGTAATAACATTTGTAAGCTTTGTAACACTTGCTAACTTTGTAACATTAGTAACATTTCCAGCCTTAGTAAAATTTATAACATTTCTAACAGTAGCATTTGTAACCTTAGTAACGTTTGTAACCTTTGTAACGTTTGTAACCTTTGTAACAATTGTGGGCTCTCTTTCTGGAACTAAAAATGTGAATTTAACTTTGCACTAAGTTCAGAGTGTGCAGCGCCTCTGCGGCGGTTGCTGGAACTAGTTCATTGTTTTACATTGTAACGTGAGTAGAGGGGGGGGGGTCGGCACTGTTCTCCTCTTAATAATGACTTGGTGAAATTCTTACCATTTATAATGCACAGGTGTGAGTTTTTCAGCCTTATATGTAGTGTTACAGTGAAGCACTGTATAATGTAGTGTTGCAGTGAAGCACTGTATAATGTAGTGTTACAGTGGAGCACTGTTTAATGTAGTGTTACAGTGGAGCACTGTATAATGTAGTGTTGCAGGGGAGCACTGTATAATGTAGTGTTGCAGTAGAGCACTGTATAATGTAGTGTTGCAGTGAAGCACTGTATAATGTAGTGTTACAGTGGAGCACTGTTTAATGTAGTGTTACAGTGGAGCACTGTATAATGTAGTGTTGCAGTGGAGCACTGTATAATGTAGTGTTGCAGTAGAGCACTGTATAATGTAGTGTTGCAGTGAAGCACTGTATAATGTAGTGTTACAGTGGAGCACTGTTTAATGTAGTGTTACAGTGGAGCACTGTATAATGTAGTGTTGCAGTGGAGCACTGTTTAATGTAGTGTTGCAGTGGAGCACTGTATAATGTAGTGTTGCAGTGGAACACTGTATAATGTAGTGTTGCAGTGGAACACTGTATAATGTACAGATACAGTGAAGCACTGTATAATTTATTCTACTATATTGGCGCTATGTACACTGTACAGAAATTTCCTGATGAGAGAGAGAGAGAGAGAGAGAGAGAGAGAGAGAGAGAGAGAGAGAGAGAGAGAGAGAGAGAGAGAGAGAGAGAGAGAGAGAGAGTCTGCTAGTGATGCTGGGAGCTAGATGAACATGGGGTCTCCCACACAAGAAGAGGCTGTGGATGCCAACAGCTCCTGGTAACGGAACCGTCAGCACAAGTCGATTTATTTCTCGGGTCAATAAATGTCATCGCAGATAAGTGGATCGTAAACCTCGAGTGCTTTGGCTTATGTGCGAGTGAAAGGCCACTGCAGGAAGCAGAGAGGCGAGCCATAAAGGCCCTGGCAGGGTGTTTGTGGAGGGGGATAGGGAGGAGAGCCACGGTGCCACTAACCCCAGTGGCACTGGACACCAAGTAGATTCTAGTTTTTCCAAATCACATCTCACACGCTTAAAAACATAATATATATGATACATTCTTAACCAGTAATTTAATCTATTACAAAAAAATATCGATGCTTGAATAAGTACCAAAGTCAGCACTGCACATTCTGTGTTTTTTGTTTTTTTAAATAGCTTTTTAGGCGTTCGTTTATATCATAAATTGTTGGATTTTTTCAATGTCGTCAAAATCATATTTTTTTTTTTACGTAATGGAATCAGCATATGCAATGATAAGTGAAGCAAAACTTACTCTTGGTCATTGACATTACATAAAACTCGTTGACCCTGACCAAAACTGAGTTGTACTGACCAAAACTCAATTACATCTTCCAAAACTTACTTGTACTGATCAAAACTCATTTAGACTGATCGGAACTCACAAATACTTACCAAAATTCATTTATATTGGTCAAAACTCACATACACAGCTCAAAATTCACTTATAATGACTGGTCATATCTCACTTATACGGATCAAAAATCATACTGATTAGAACTCGTATTTAACCTCATACTGCCCAAACCTCACTCACGCTAACAAAAACAATAGCCTCACGGGTTGCTAAAATTGTGTATTATGTCACCGGACAAGACAGGAGAATGTGTGGTTGTCCCCGGGTCACCACCCGCTGCTACCGCTTTCCCAGCTCACGTAAAAATCCACAAAGAAAAGTGTTTCCCGGCTGAAGCAGTACTCTTCCTCTTTCCCCTCTTCTTTTCCTCCTTCCAGCTTAAGGTGAAAGGCTCACCAAGGCTGGAGCATCTGGCGGAGGCAGCAGCAACGACACCGCGGCCACAAAAACGACCACCTAATGTCGCGGTGGCGTGCGTAGCGGCCCTCCGTGGCGGCTCACCCTCCATTAGTCCTCTCATACCAGCGCCCACACGCTGATCACTGACTTCCCCCCATCACCCCGGGTCACCCATTCCTCCCTTCTTCTTCCTGGCACTCTTCTCCCTAGCACTCCTCCCTGCCACCCTTTTCCCTGGTACCTTTACTTGATACTACATGGGAACTTATGCTTGTATATAAATGACTACAATTATGTTCGGGTATTTACATTCACGCAGAGTTACGGTTCATGTGGAAACTTAGGATATTGAAACTTATGACGACGTTTCGGTCCAACTTGGACCATTAACCAGCTACACCGAAACATCGTCATAAGATTCAATCTCCTGTGTCCCAGTTACTTGTGTGTTGTTCCAGTCACTGTAATGTGTATTTTTCTTCTTTGTTTTCCAACACAGACAGGAGTCTTGAGAGCTGCTGTGATGTGCGTGGTAAGCAGTGATGTGCGTGGTAAGCAGTGATGTGCGTGGTAAGCAGTGGTGTACGTGGTAAGCAGTGGTGTACGTGGTAAGCAGTGATGTGCGTGGTAAGCAGTGGACGTGTAAGCATGTGACGTGGTAAGCAGTGGTCGTGTAAGCAGTGATGTGCTGGTAAGCAGGTGACTGTAACATGGTGTGCGTGGTGACGTGTAAGCAGTGAGTGTAGCAGATGGGTAAGCAGTGGTGTACGTGGTAAGCATGTACGTGGTAAGCAGTGATGTGCGTGGTAAGCAGTGGTGACGTGGTAAGCAGTGGACGTGTAAGAGTGACGGTAAGCAGTGATGCGGTAAGCAGGTGTACGTGGTAAGCAGTGTGCGTGTAAGCAGTGTGTCGTGGTAAGCAGTGGTGTACGTGGTAAGCAGTGTGTCGTGGTAAGCAGTGTGTCGTGGTAAGCAGTGATGTGCGTGGTAAGCAGTGATGTACGTGGTAAGCAGTGGATGTGCGTGGTAAGCAGTGGTGTACGTGGTAAGCAGTGGTGTACGTGGTAAGCGAGTGATGTGCGTGGGAGTGGATAGCAGTGGTGTGTAAGCAGTGGTGTAAGCAGTGGTGTACTGTGGTAAGCAGTGGTGTACGTGGTAAGCAGTGATGTGCGTGGTAAGCAGTGATGTACGTGGTAAGCAGTGATGCTGTCGTGGTGCGTGTAAGCAGTGATGTGCGTGGTAAGCAGTGATGTGTGGTAAACAGTGATGTACGTGGTAAGCAGTGAGTGCGTGGTAAGCAGTGATGTGCGTGGTAAGCAGTGATGTACGTGGTAAGCAGTGGTGTACGTGGTAAGCAGTGATGTGCGTGGTAAGCAGTGATGTACGTGGTAAGCAGTGATGTACGTGGTAAGCAGTGATGTGCGTGGTAAGCAGTGATGTGAGCGTGGCGTAAGCAGTGATGTGCGTGGTAAGCAGTGATGTGACGTGGTAAGCAGTGATGTGCGTGGTAAGCAGTGATGTACGTGGTAAGCAGTGTGTACGTGGTAAGCAGTGATGTGCGTGGGTGGGTAAGCAGTGATGTCGTGGTAGAGGCAGTGATGTACGTGGTAAGCAGTGTGTACGTGGTAAGCAGTGATGTACGTGGTAAGAGTAGATGTACGTGGTAAGCAGTGATGTACGTGGTAAGCAGTGGTGTACGTGGTAAGCAGTGATGTCGTGGTAAGCAGTGGTGTACGTGGTAAGCAGTGGTGTGTGTAAGCGTGGTGTACGTGGTAAGCAGTGATGTGCGTGGTAAGCAGTGTGTCTGGTAAGCAGTGATGTGCGTGGTAAGCAGTGTGACGTGGTAAGCAGTGATGTGCGTAAGCAGTGCTGTCCGTGGTAAGCAGTGATGTGCGTGGTAAGCAGTGATGTGCGTGGTAAGCAGTGATGTGCGTGGTAAGCAGTGATGTGCGTGGTAAGCAGTGATGTGCGTGGTAAGCAGTGATGTACGTGGTAAGCAGTGATGTACGTGGTAAGCAGTGATGTGCGTGGTAAGCAGTGATGTGCGTGGTAAGCAGTGATGTGCGTGGTAAGCAGTGATGTGCGTGGTAAGCAGTGATGTGCGTGGTAAGCAGTGATGTGCGTGGTAAGCAGTGATGTGCGTGGTAAGCAGTGATGTACGTGGTAAGCAGTGATGTACGTGGTAAGCAGTGATGTGCGTGGTAAGCAGTGGTGTACGTGGTAAGCAGTGGTGTACGTGGTAAGCAGTGGTGTACGTGGTAAGCAGTGGTGTACGTGGTAAGCAGTGGTGTACGTGGTAAGCAGTGATGTACGTGGTAAGCAGTGATGTGCGTGGTAAGCAATGATGTACGTGGTAAGCAGTGGTGTGCGTGGTAAGCAGTGGTGTACGTGGTAAGCAGTGGTGTACGTGGTAAGCAAGGATCACACCTTGGGTAGCCACAGCAGGATGGCGGTAACATTACTAAGTAGGGGTGATACCAGGGGTGGGGGTCAAATCACTGGGTGGGGGTCTCCCCACAGGGTGGGAGTCACTGGGTGGGGGTCACAGAGTTGGGGTCCCAGGGTGGGGGTAACAGGGTGGGGTAGGAAGTGTGGACAGCTTGACTGACCACGAAGAATACAACAGTTCCCGGCGCCTGTGTCGCTGATACCACCATCACCCTCACTTGTTCTTCCTCCCCCTCTTCGACCTCCTCCCCCTCCTCCTCCTCCTCCTCCTCCTCCTCCTCCTCCTCTTTCACCTTCTCCTCCTCCTCTTCCACCTCCTCCTCCTCCTCCTCTTCCACCTCCTCCTCCTCCTCTTCCTTCTTCTCCTCCCTCCCTCAATGTCTCCCAATATGATCCACATTATTCTATCTTCTAAATAATCTGTCTCCTTATTCATTTTCCCACGGTTGGCCCCCTCCCCCCCCCTTTACATGGAAGAACCCTCACCCAACCCCCTTCCATCCTTCCCTCCCTTCCTTCCCCTCCTACCTTTAACTCTTCTCTTCACCTTCTCCCCCTCCCTCTCTCTCTCTCCATCTTCCTACCCACACTGAGAGTTTTATTCTCTCCTTTTATACCTTTAAGAGCTCCTCTTCCCACATTATTCAACTGGGATGCTTGTGGTCACTCTACACCGGAATGGTGGTGGTGGTGACAGTGGTAGTGGTGGTGGTGACAGTGGTAGTGGTGGTGGTGACAGTGGTAGTGGTGGTGGTGGTGGTGGTAGTAGTAGTGATTGTTGTTGTTGTGGTGGTGGTAGCAGTAGTAAGAAGTGGTAGTAGTAGTAGTAATCATTGTGGTGGTATTGTTTGTTGTGGTTGTTGATGTTTCGCTCCTGGGGGGGGGATCTCTCGCGTCTGGGCACCGTCAACTTCCCATCCATCCTCAGTAGCTTGAGTCTTAGTACGAGCCCAGTATTCTTAAAACAATCCTATAACACTGCTGTTGTCATGGTCAAATCTAGAAAAAAAAGTACATATATATATATATATATATATATATACCCGGTAGACATATACCCGTTTCAGGATCCTCTGACTTCTTCTTCCCAGCTTCTGCAGGATAATGAGTCCTTGCTAAGACACTCACGGCACATAATTGGATATACTCGCTCACTGGTCTTCTTAAATGAAGGATGGGATGGCCTCTCGTCTGTTTTTTTTTTCGTTAGCTACGGTAAATGTTAACGCCTCTGTACGACTATGTAGTACATTAATTGTCACTATATTGTTACTACAGTTCAGACTACAGTGTTAGTCTACAGTGTTTCTTAAAAAAAAAATGAATTCAATCACTACATGTTATATGACTTGTCGAAATTTCTTCTAACGTTCAAAATGTTTTCGTTGGTTGATAATAGAGAGACATGATAACTACATACAAGATGACTCACGAGACCGTAATAACACTATTGCAAACAGTCCACAGAACCTCCCTTGGGTGTATAGAAATATACGTAGTTGGATGAATATTATTATAGCCAGCTGGCCCAGTGGTTAGAGCACTGGCCTGCGAGTTTTAGGAACTCACCTGCCATGGGTTCAATCCCTCGCTCGTTCCGTAATTTGATTTACATGTAACATAATAGAACAACGGGAAAAAAATACATTTAAAATATTTTTTTCCACCTTTCGAGAAGAAGAAAAAGTCACAATTGTCAACCGATAAAAAAAAGGTGCCAAAGGGTTACTAAAAAAATATTTGTTACAGAGTTGTAAACTGCTAGAGAATGATCTAGGAGGAGGTGGTATGTGGTATATCCAATGGAAGAGATAGCATGTGGTATACCCACTGGAGTTGGTACGAAGTGCTACTTCCACTGGAATTTTTAAAGATTTATATAACTAAGAAGAAACACTGAAGAAGAGACACCAGCAGCAGCAGCAGCAGCACAACTCTGCTGCTGTAACAACAAACAGACAATCCCAATAGGTAATCACACACTGTATTGACATGAGGCGATGTGCTATATTGTTGCGAGAGTTTGTAGTCCCATCCCCGAATTGTTTCAAGCTTGGCATACAAATATAGAGAATGGGGAGGGGGGCCATCCTCCTCTCCCTAGATAACATCCCAGTGACCCAAAACCATTTAGGTCACAGATTAAGAGGAGAGGAGAGGGTTTGCCTTGTATCAGTCGTCACGTTAGGTCAACACAGATATATTACTTGGGCTAACCAGCTTGGCCTACTCTGTTTACATGGCTTATTGCGCTCCAAGAACAATTTTTGTGTGTGTGTGTGTGTGTTTGCTAAAAAAAATAATAGATTTTTCGTGAGCGTTTTCTGTCGTCATGAGTAATTTTTTGCAATGTTTGGTATATTTGTTGATTAGTAACTGAAATGCTAGATTATCTCCGTGCGTTATTTTTTCTATTTCTTAATAAATATATACTGTGTGTGTAGGAGAGCCTGCTGTACGTTTGTGTGGTATACTGACGCACAACGCACATGCAACACGTACATATACTACGTACATAGTTCCCAAATATGCCATACGTATCTGTTAAACGTCACGAAACAACAGGTATATATCTACGCACGTGGAACAAGTACATGTAGAACGTACAGGCAACACGTACATGTAGTACGTACAGGCAACCCATACATGTAGTACGTACAGGCAACACGTACAGGAAATAGTTAAGTGCGATGAAAATAATTTTGAAAATAGACTAGTTGAAGAATGAGGACCTTGTGCAACATTTGGGAATCTTATTGAGGAGACGTTTCGCCCCCCCCCCAGTGGTTTCTTCACTCCAATAAAGAGAATAACAGAGAAAAGTTACACAAATATCTCGCTCTTCAATAGTCAAACGTGTATAGATATAGACCAACTGTGAAGGTAACTGGATACGTATATTCTCATTATGCATCTGTATGAAATACCACCACCATCAAAGACTAAAAGAGAAGCAGCCAGTCTTGAGAGCAGTGACACTGGTGTTTACATTGTACCGTGTGGAGGACGGGCTGGTAGAAAGTGTACGCTGGAGGGAAGGGGCAGAACTTTCACTAATTCATAATTGTGTATTAGATAATATAAATATGCCAGCACAACATCTACCATGGACGTGTTTGTGTGTGTGTGTGTGTGTGTGTGTGTGTGTGTGTGTGTGTGTGTTGTGTGTGTGTGTGTGTGTGTGTGTGTGTGCGCGCGTGTGTCCAAGATGATTCTTATCTAAGCATCACGAAATTAATACATTTCAGGGATGTTAGTTAACACTAGTTTACGCAACACTTTAATGTTAGTAAGGTTAAGTTAGGTTTCTAGGTTAGTTCTGGTGCAAAATTAACAAAAAAGGGAAAAGAAAAATAGCAGATGTTAAAATGCGTGAAGTATATCTATCATTTAAGTGAGATAAAAACTAGGAAGGATCTATTTAATGTAGTTTGTCTTGTTTCACCTTGATGCAGTACCAGACACGACATAAACACTGCCCCAGCACTGTACGTTGCACTTGCAACGTACAGTGCTCTGTAAGTCTCGAGAACATGACGTAAATGTTACTTAGATGCAGCGTATACCTCTATTAACCGCAACGTTTCTCCACTATGCGAGTTGGGAAACGTCGCGGCTGACAAAGGAGTCCACTACACCAACGTGCCACTTGCTGCATTTTGCCCTTGCTGTGACTTACTAATCACGGTAAAGAGAGGCTGTCAAGGCAGTGATGATGCTGGCACTGTCTCGTGAGCGCCGTGACCCTCCCACTGCCACTCTGGCACTCTGGAGGCTTTGATCCTCTTTTGTCCCGTCACTTAAGACAGCAATTTGTCACTTTCTCCACCGGGAAGAATTTTTTCATAATTGCTTAATAATCACTGTGTGTGTGTGTGTGTGTGTGTTTGTGTGTGTGTGTGTGTGTGTGTGTGTGTGTGTATGTGTGTGTGTGTGTGTGTGTGTGTGTGTGTGTGTGTGTGTGTGTGTGTTTGTATGTGTGTGTGTGTGTGTATGTGTGTGTGTGTGTGTGTGTGTGTGTGTGTGTGTGTGTGTGTGTGTGTGTGTGTGTGTGTGTGTGTGTGTGTGTGTGTGTGTGTGTGTGTGTGTGTGTGTGTGTGTGTGTGTGTTGTGTGTGTGTGTGTGTGTGTGTGTTGTGTGTGTGTGTGTGTGTGTGTGTGTGTGTGTGTGTGTGTGTGTGTGTGTGTGTGTGTGTGTGTGAATAAGGGTGCGCACAAGCCGGGCAGCTTATACACACACACAGGGAGAGTGACCCAGTAGCGGCCAGTGAAGAGGCGGGGCCAGGAGCTATGACTCGACCCCTGCAACCACAACTAGGTGAGTACACACACCAGTGGGTTTCGAGGTGGCGGCTCAGTCAAGGAGTGGACAACACTGCAACAGTCAGCACTCCACTGTTATCATTTCATTGAGGATCATCCCTCGTAATGACTACTGCTGGGGGGGTGAGGGAAGAGAGAGAGAGAGGAGAGGAATTAAGGATGGATGGAGGGAAGGAACGAAGGACTACTGGAAGAACAGAGGAACGGAACACGGGAAAGAAGGAGAGAGGAACACGAACAAGGAGTTATAGAAGGAAGAAAAGATCGGGAAGAGGAGGAGAAGGAAGGAAAGGACAAGGGTGGCGTGGAACTCCTTCTATCTTCAACGCTTCCATCATCTTCTGGAAAGAAAAATATCAATTTTTATTTATACGCTTTACAAGTATAAATCTTCGTGTTTACTAACGTAGTTAATAAACTAGAAGATAAGAATGTATCACTCGTGAGGCTCCACGTCAGTGCTCGTCGGTTATTCAAATAAATTTCGAGATAATAAGTCCCTCAGGGACTGATTACCTCAAACTCCTGTTCTTCACTACTCTCCTTTGTATGGACTGATGAAGCCACTGTGTGGTGAAACGTTGCCTCAGTAAAGATACCTAAGTGTTACACATGTGTCTAATTTATCCACTGGAGTGTCTTAGAGAAAGGGACGGAAAAAAATTGAAATACGGGTTTTAATTCGATAATTTATGAATGATTCATCCGATCGGGTTCAAATACACAGTGCTGATAACTTGATAATGCAACTTCGGCTTGGCTTCAAACTTAAAACGCTTGCCTATTTACGGAGTTTTTGGTCTCTTTGCGATAACTAGAGAATGTCTTTTCCGACTGGCTTGAAACTTTCAAAACTGGTGTATCTTACTGGCAGATTCAAATTGGTTTTGGGTTATGTTGGTGGTAATTTGCCATTTTTTTCCATGAAGATATTGGGATATTAACTAGTAAATCCCTTTTCTGACTGGCTTAAAATTCTCTGTACAGATCCTTTTGCGTACCTTGGGGTAGAGGGGGCTGGGCTTGTGGGACGTGGGGACCCAAATACATCTAATTTCCTCCCTTTTTAATGGCGGTAAAAAATATTTTTCTCGGTTTTTTTTTTATGGCCTTAACTCAATCATCACGTCAACTGTTCCCATCAAGGAGGCGCCTTGATGCTGGCGAAGGGCTCTACATCCAAGGAACTGGATTAAACCTGATTACATCCCATTCCCCCAGGCACTCCTACGAATTTAGCGCTTCTCCGTGAATGCAATAATCGTTTCATTTTATGACCCAGCATGTGATTACCACGTCTCATTTCCTCCCATTTTCTTTTGTTTGAAGCCAAAATGGTGCGTAACGACGTGGGTTGTTTATCCGCCTCGAGAGTAATAAAAGACAGACTTAAATTATCAAGATTTACATAATTAAACTCCGGGTCAAAGGAGTTATTTTTATGTGTCAGTGACTTACAGACATATTATGGCGTGTTTGCATTTCTTATCATCCTAATTTCACAATTTATGCCCAGGAGCTGTATTTTGTTAACTGACCCTGAAACAGGGAAGGTGATGGAAGGTAACTAGGAGTTGTAGGGGACTGAGGGACTGCTCAATGCTGGCCCTCAGAATGCCGGATACTGGGATACAAGGAGAAGTCACGCAGATTTATATTTTGTTGTCGAAGAGGCTGGTTTATAGTGCACCCCGTATCCATCCTGCAGAGGTTGCACAAGAGTATATGGCTACACCAAACACCTAGGAACTAGGTCCTAAAGGGTTAACAGGAATACACTTGGATATATGTTCAGAAATTATGACTAATCTGTTGCAAGCAAATTTATGATATTTGCTTAATATGTCTGGTATCTTATATATATATATATATATATATATATATATATATATATATATATATATATATATATATATATATATATATATATACATATATATATATATATATATACATATATATATATATATATATATATATACATATATATATATATATATATATATATATATATATATATATATATATATATATATATATATATATATATATATATATATATATATATATATATATATATATATATATATATACATATATATATATATATATATATATATATATATATATATATATATATATATATATATATATATATATATATATATATATATATATATAATATATATATATATATATATATATATATATATATATATATATATATATATATATATATAATATATATATATATATATATATATATATATATATATATATATACATATATATATATATATATATATATATATATATACATATATATATATATATATATATATATATATATATACATACACACATATATATATATACACACACACACACAAGCAGGAGCTGTGAATCGACCCCTGCAACCACAACTAGGTGAGTACACAAGCAGACTCTCTCTTTTTCTCTCTCTTCATCCTCTCCCTCTCCCCCTTCCCACTCTCCCCATCACCCCTCTCCCCACCACCATAACACACTATCCTGACCACCATCACTGCTGACCTGGCCATCACCGCCCGGGAGATGATTGGCTGCGAGGCGTGATAATTCACACTCTGGGCGTGATCCTTCACACCTTCCCACCAATCATCTACAGTGTTTATGACGCCGCTGCCAATGGTGTGACGCCACGTCGGTGATTTTCACACCAGTGGTGCTAACTCTCACGCCCCGCGGACCGCGGTCTCGCAGGCTCCGCCAATCACAGACCAGTTTTCAAGATCCCCCTTCGTTCCCCTCCTCCAAACAAATGTCTCCTTACGTAGGCAGAACCTTTTCTTTTCCCCTTTTTCCCGAGTGTATCTCTATGTATATACACCGATAGGTGTATACCTTGTGTATATACAGCAAGAGGCTTGTAGCTTCCAGTGTATATACACCTAGATGTGTGTATCTCCCAGTGTATAATACAGGTGTCACGGTTACATTCCTATATACCAAATTTTAAGAGCATTATCCTTCATGGGGATGGTGGGAGGGGGGAGGGTGGTCCTCGACGCTGATAAATGGCTCTAATTTCAAGGAAGTGGAGCTATTCTTCCCTTTCCTTGAATGCAACTTTTGCGCCTCCCATTCCCCAAGCACTTCGGGAAGGCGCCGTCACTAATCAGAGGCAGCCAGTAGATCTCTCTACAGGCGAACTGCAACCTACGTTACATATCTGTTAGATAGCTGTAAGATATCTGTTGGATGTATGTTTGATATCTGTTAGATATCTGTTGGATGTATGTTTGATATCTGTTAGATATCTATTGGATATGTGTTGATATCTGTTAGATATCTGTTAAATATGTATTGCTTTTTGAACCACTAGGTTGCAGGCTGCAGCCTCGTTCACGCGCACAAAGTGACCAGAGCGAACCTCTCTCCTTTTGAAACCGGTGCAGTGTAGGGTCTGCACCCTCACACAGGTGTGAGACACATGACTGTCTCAGTGGTGTGAGGAATGTGAATATCTCAGTGGTGTGAGGAATATATCAGCGTATACCTCGCAGCGAGGGAATACTGTGAGGGGATACCCTGAGGTTGTTTTCACAACCTGTCACCACTTAAGTTGTGTTATGGTGTGAAGTGAAGCCTCTGCCTGGGCCGGAATTTGACGACTCGACATGGAGGGATCATATGTAAGGTGATTACTGTGTTATGGACTATGATGCGGAGAATGAGGAAGGAAGAGAGAGAGATAGACAGAGAAACAGACAGAAGAGATAAGGGAAGGAGGAGTGAAAATCAGATCAACTGTGGCTGGCAGAGTGTGAGTAAGGATGGGGAGACTAAAGTGTTCCGGACAGTCTCAAGAATTTATTGGAGAATCTTGCGAGTTCTGTATCCCGGTTTATTCCTCAGTCCCGCTTATCCTTCCATTATATCTTCCCCTTCATGGTATACTGTTGATAGAAGTGCAACAGACGGATAAGTAACAGCAGTCATTACGTTCTGAGATTATCACCGTGTCCTTTCAAGTTCTCAACAGACTTATTGTAGTCTTTCAGTTTCCCTTTAATCTGACTAATAAACTCCCTCTCTATTTATTTGTGAATTTTACGGTGCTGTGTTGCATATTCCAGTTTATTTATAATCTGCCTCCCTTATATGCATATAATGTTATTCCAACGTATTGCATCTGCGGTTGTTGGGAGAGATTGACAGAAAATCGAGTGCGGTGGAGCACAAACAGCTTGAACCTCTGAACCTCACTGCAGAGTTGGGATAATTAGCAACTAATTAGTGATTAATTAAGTAATTAAGCCACACCAAAAAGATGTGGCTTAATTTATTGGACTTATTGCACTAAATCACACACACACAGGAGGAGCTATGGATCGACCCCTGCAACCACAGTCAAGTGAGTACACACATAATTACCTATTACAAAGTATAATTATCAACTTTTCCTTCACAATTCAATCACCATCACCAATATTTTTTTCTGAAAAAAATATCGTAATTACAAATATAAAACCAACATTGAAGATACAAGATGAGATTAAATTTAAAAATAATGAAATAAAACATGACAAGAAGAACGTGTTTTTAGTGCCATGACTTAGGCGACTACTGGTTTGTGATATCTTCGGTGCTGTGTTTACTCACGAGTCCTTCTCTGAACCTTATAGTATTTGTCCATTTATTATATATTCAGCATCTGGAATCTGTCCGGGTCCTCCTAAGAGACAATATGTGGTTTTGTGGCATTTTACTATGAAGACGTTTCGCCCACCAGGGATTTTATTAGTTGATAAAGTCTCTGGCAGGGCGAAACGTAAAATGCCATAAACCCGCATATTGCGTCTTAGTAACATACTTGTCGGTAAGACCGGTGATAGGCAGGTCCTGCTGTAGACCTCTCCCAGTCTACTGCGGTACTGCCTGAGTCTACTCCTGTTCTTCTTGAACCAGATGAAAACAAATCACAGACCATGGCCAGTGAGTCCTAGGACTCACCTTGCCATGGGTTCGAACCTCATCCGTCCTGTTATTTGTTTGCAATCGCGTTACCACGATTTCGCGAGACCTGAGTGCAGATAGGTAACGTGTCTGTCTCGGCTGGAGGAGAGAGAGAGAGAGTCTCTTTCCTAGAACTGGAATAACCCACACGGGTTTACCTCTTCTCGTAAATATACAATAATACGGATATTCATTCTCTCTACTCAACGACGTGCACAAGTTGACTGACTTTGTTGAAGATGTTGAGTTAAGTTTTGTGTTGAACATTTAGGACCTTCTCTTTAGTTCAGTTTTGTGTTGGACAGGTATTAACTTGTCCTCTCTCTCCTTCCCTCCTTACTCATATCTTTCATGCCTCTCCCCTTCCTTCTTTATTGCCTCTCTAGCGCCTTCTGGAGAGGGACAGTGAAAGATGAAGAAAGAAAGGAAGGGATGGAGAGGGTTGAAGGAGCGGAAGGATTATGAAGGGAAAGAGACAACTGGAAGGAAAAGAAAGAAGGTTGAAGAGGGAAATGAGATATTTAGAAGCGGGAGGATTGACGTGGAAAAGAAAAGGATAACGAGATAAGCAGGAAGTAAGAAGAGGAAAAAATTAGGGTCTTGGAGGGAAGTGGAGGGGAGGATCGGAGACTTGGAGGGAAGTGGAGGGGAGGATCGGAGACTTGGAGGGAAGTGGAGGGGAGGATCGGAGACTTGGAGGGGAAGGATCGGATAGGCTTGGCGTTGTATCGATTATCATATATTGGAGGGGAGATGAAGTCATGAAACCCTCAGTGTTGCTGCTGGGGAACCTGGGAGAGGGTAAGCGAGTCCCCTCCTCCATCCTGGGTATAAAATAGGGGAATAGAGGAGAGGGGAAAGTTCCTCCTTTCATGGGATAGAAGGAACGACTCTCCTCCCACGAGGGGACAGTCAGGGCAGAGGGAAGGCGACCCAGTGCCCAGGTGTCCCTAGTGGTAAGGTAGGCTGGACCACAGTTACCCAAGGGGAAGTTGAGGAGGGCAGGGGAAGTTGAGGGGCAGGAGAAGTTGAGGGGCAGGAGAAGTTGAGGGGGCAGGAGAAGTTGAGGGGGCAGGAGAAGTTGAGGGGGCAGGAGAAGTTGAGGGGGCAGGAGAAGTTGAGGGGGCAGGAGAAGTTGAGGGGGCAGGAGAAGTTGAGGGGGCAGGAGAAGTTGAGGGGCAGGAGAAGTTGAGGGGGCAGGAGAAGTTGAGGGGCAGGAGAAGTTGAGGGGGCAGGAGAAGTTGAGGGGCAGGAGAAGTTGAGGGGGCAGGAGAAGTTGAGGGGCAGGAGAAGTTGAGGGGGCAGGGAAGTTGAGGGGCAGGGAAGTTGAGGGGGGCAGGGGAAGTTGAGGGGGGCAGGGAGAGGGGGTGTTCATGGGAGGGGGGATAATAATATGAGGGAGGCTTGTAAAAACACCTACATCAGTGTATGAAAATAAATTTAAAGAAAGAGGTACGGATGTGGAAGCAAGAACCAGGAAAGTTCTAGGAAAGAGAATGTGGAACGGAAGGAATTAACAAAATTGAGGAATTAACAAAAAAAAAAAAAGGAGCAAAAAGAAAAGCACAAAAAAAAATAGTAATGAATAAAAGGAAATCAGCCAATTGGTGCGGGTTTAGGGCCCAATTCTCGCCCATTAAAGAAGATAGAACTTTGTCCAAGTTTGATATGGGTAGGAAAGGATAAAAACCATTATAATATACCGTACTCTCTATCCCTTCCCTTCGCGCTCCTGTGTGCTAGTTAATGGGTCCTAATAGGACCGAAACGTCTTCTTAAGTTTCCTTCTCCCATGTTGGGTTATTTGTGTAGTGTTGATGGCTCCTTGCATCAAGATCACAGTCACGTTACAGACCGAGCCTCCTAGCTAAGTCTTATGTAAATAGTTCAAAAAACCGACAAGTTGGTTAGCTTAATTGTGGGAACGTTTCACCAGCCAGTGGCTTCCTCAGTCCAATACAGAGATGAATAGTGGAAGATGAGGAGGAGTTTGAGGTAGTCAGTCCCTCAGCCTGGAGTCGATGTGTTCAGTCCATCAATATTTTATCAAACGTTTCAACAATAAATATACCCAAGCGTAGTTAAGGGTCTGGTCAGTCAGACTGTTGGTGCTTGCGACACCTTAAGAATAGTTGGCAGATAGTTGGTATCTGCCGACTGTTCTTGAAATTCTATTTTTGCACGCGTGGTGTGTGCTCTCACACCACGAGCACATTTGTCAAAGGCTTTCGCTGTCAGTATATATTACGTCAGCATATTGTTTGTTTTCCAATGTGCAGAAACACTGTAGTGATCTAGCAGTTGCCAGAGGCAGGAGGGTCTTGCTTTATGCTAATGCTCTCCTGGGTTGTGTAAATGTGATTTAGTGTGTAAGAGAAAAAGGTGACTGAGTGTTGGTTGTTAGTCTTCAGTTCCCCGGGAGGGACGGAATGGGGCGCCATCTATCGGGAAGAGGCTTTACATATTCTATGTTTCGCTGTCTGACGTTTTGTTGTCGAGTCTAAACCTCTCTTTTCTTTCTATTTATTTTTCTCCCTACAGTGTGTGTTTTGTGACCTCTCGCTTCACCATCCTCGCCGGTCAGTTCACCTCAACACTGTACAATTCTTGCAGTTATTTGGTGTCGGAATGCTATTTTATTGAACAAGTTGACGGTACAACGCAGTGTCTGCTGCTTCATTCATTGCTTATACCTTGGCTATCAACTTTGTTATATAACCTCCCATTCTTTTTGTTCTCACAGTGCTCAGTTGATGTCCTGGTCACCCCGGAGGAGCTGAACCAGAGAGTGTATTTTTTGCATGTATAAGCCTAGTGTACACGCGGTGGTAGAATCCCTAACGTATCCAATGTTAGAGGAGATGAAGTTTGTCTACTCATGGTGATGTTAGTGCGGTCGAGGTAGTACCTGAGGTCCTCCTGTCCAGGGAACTATGGTACTGTAAGAAGAATCAACCTTTAGTCACCAGTCTACCTCCTGACGTGGCCGAGGCTTCAACCTGTTGCTGTGAGTCTGTGGTATCTCGCCTGTTTAGTTTTTGGGTGGGTGGTCAGGTCGAGGGGAATTATTTTCATATTTGCTTTGCTTAGTCCCATTTTTATTCAGGATAAGATATATAAATATATATTATTAAAGGTCTCTCTATACGTAACACCTGTTGGACTTGAATTCCCCTCATACCTCCCATTCTCCCAGGTGCTATATGACTCCTACGGGTTGAGTGCTCCTCCCCCTATGAAGGTAATAACGTCATTTGACATTATTATTTCTTATCCTTTATTTTGTTCAAGGAAAAGTCCAATATCTCTGTCACTGGTTAGTGTTCCTAGTTGTGGTTAGTGTTCCTAGTTGTGGTTAGTGTTCCTAGTTGTGGTTAGTGTTCCTAGTTGTGGTTAGTGTTCCTAGTTGTGGTTAGTGTTCCTAGTTGTGGTTAGTGTTCCTAGTTGTGGTTAGTGTTCCTAGTTGTGGTTAGTGTTCCTAGTTGTGGTTAGTGTTCCTAGTTCTCAACACACTAGTTCAGCGTCACTGATCTAGTGTTACCACCTGTTCATCACTCATATATCACCATTATTGATTTTCCCTTCTGATAGCCTCATCAGTCTTTATTTTACCTTCGTCATTCTCTCTCTCTCTCTCTCTCTCTCTCTCTCTCTCTCTCTCTCTCTCTCTCTCTCTCTCTCTCTCACCAATATCACCAGGCAAACAAACAACATAGTGATGCGCTCGATAGAAATCTATAAAAAATGGAAAACGGAAAAAAACTGCAATTTAATTAGATTACCATTGAGCAGAATTCCTCCCCCACCCACCAGCTTCCTTCCCCCCCCCAACCCTCCACATCTCCGCCACCCTACTCAGCCGGATTGTCCGAGATAAATAGGTAAAAGCCGGATAGCCTTCGTTCATCTCGCGATGACTAGGCTGATGACAGACTGAGGGAAGATGGCTGGGGTGAGGGGAGATGGCTGGGGTGAGGGGAGATGGCTGGGGTGAGGGGAGATGGCTGGGGTGAGGGGAGATGGCTGGGGTGAGGGGAGATGGCTGGGGTGAGGGGAGATGGCTGGGGTGAGGGGAGATGGCTGGGGTGATGTTTAGTGATGGTTTTAGATTGCCATGGCGAGTATTATGATGCACATAACATTCCTGACATACACGCCAGAAATCAAAATTGATCCCAAATCCTCGTGAACAAATGTGAGGGGTCGTAGAAAGTGAAAGTATAACCCTTGGGCGTCCCTGTTGTAGGGGTGAGTTTACCTCGCCGTCTGTAGTTCCAGATAAGCCCTCGGTGGATTAAGGGGGTACCACTTTGTTTTTCACAGTGGCCTTTTTTTTTTGTAATATCCTGGTATTTACATGCTTCCCCGGAGATGCGCTGTGGGTAAGCACGCCTGAGGTGTATCCACAAAGGTGCTTCCCGCTGAAGGGGATTAGTCCAAAGTGGTTCTTCATTGCTTCCCGTTCAAGGGCAACATCGCAAGGTTCTTGCTAGATGACATGTAGCAAGAGTGGTATGGAGCTATCATTACTCCCCCTGCAGAATAACCCCCATAGGTTTTGTTCTTCACGTAAAATGGTCAGGATACTTTAGACGTCTTTCCTATATTTACCAGTGTTCACACACTGCCCTTTTTCACTGCTGTCTTACCTTTTTCTACCTGTATACACACACTGCCCTTTTTCACTTGCTTATCCTATTCCAATCATTCTCCTTCCCATCCTTGCCAGCCCTCTGGCCTAGGACAAGGACTGTACGTGCGTTGTCATGTCGTTTGTGAGTATCAATCCCAGTACCGACCATCCCTCTGTCTTCTTTCCCTTTTAAAGTCTTGATCTGTCGTAATACCTTTCCTGATATTCTTGCCTTCTCTCTTAGTTTTAGGATCAGTCTCATGTGTGGTGAAGCATCAGATGTCTTCTTTCACTCCAAAAACATGCACTGTACTCTCCATTCTCTTTACCGCTTTAACGTTGAACTCTTAGCAAGTTTGTTAGACACGAGTCTTTAAACCAGTGCGATTCTCACCTGTTCTTTCATTCTTTTGCTGGTCCTCTCCATTATCTTGGATAACATGAATGGCAAGGTTACAGATCTGTTATACAGGTGTACTTGTACATGTGTACGTGCGAGCGCTCTAGTGTACGTACATACCTCATTAAATATCTTTCCCCGCCACCTCCCATCTCATCCTTACTACCCCCGCCTCTCTACCAATTTCGGAATCAATCATACCTTCTCTATCACAGTTATTTGCTCTCATTGTTGTTAAAACCATCGCAGTGAGCCATGTGTGATTCCCCGTCACAAGGAGAAGATTCATGTAATCTAGGTCAGCTCTGGAGTCATTATCACAGGGCTGTAACTACCCAGTTCCTTCCGCTTGTCACTGGTATTATTAGATCTCCGGTGACATTGAAACCCGACGCTCCTACACTACCTTTTTTCTAATTCCTTTTCCCCCTCTCGTTCTCTCTCTCTCTCCCACCTACAAGACTAAAACTCCTCTTTACCTACTCCCTACCCACCAATCTCACCCACCTACCTCCCTCTTCTCCCCTCAGACACCCTGTTCCTCCCCTCACACAAACACCTGAGTCCTAAAAATGAGGTTTTTTTTATATAGTGATCGTTGACGTACTAGCGTAGGTAACTCAAGTGATATACCAGGGATAGTACAAGCTGGGATATCTTAAGTTTTACATCTGGTGTAAAAACAAACACGCACACCCACACATTCTCTGTCATGTTCAGTGAATAATAGATTGCACGAAAAACACCAAATGGGACGTGCTGGCTTTTTAGGGAATGATAGTTCAATTATTTTGTTAATGTTCATTTCCTTTGATATATGTTCAAACACCATGTAGTGCAATTGATTTAACTCAGGTTGTGGCACCAGACGTGCCACCCTCTGGTGTTGTGGCACCAGACGTGCCACCCTCTGGTGTTGTGGCACCAGACGTGCCACCCTCTGGTGTTGTGGCACCAGCGCACCTCGTGGGCACCAGACGCCACCTCTGGTGTTGTGGCACCAGACGTGCCACCCTCTGGTGTTGTGGCACCAGACGTGCCACCCTCTGGTGTTGTGGCACCAGACGTGCCACCCTCTGGTGTTGTGGCACCAGACGTGCCACCCTCTGGTGTTGTGGCACCAGACGTGCCACCCTCTGGTGTTGTGGCACCAGACGTGCCACCCTCTGGTGTTGTGGGTTGTCAGGGCACACCATGCTCAGTCTTCATGCAGTTGGCTTCATGGGAAAACTCTAAACTTATGAGTGTAACACTGCGCCTTGGGGACTGGGAGGTAATCAAATTTAAACAGAGGAAGGGAAGGTTGTCTACAGCTCCTTAAATCAAGAGCTCTTAACACCAAGGCCACTCCATTGAAGAGACTCTTTCATATAACACCAAGCCCGCTCTTGCAGAGAAAACACAGCAATTACCTGTATCATTTCTCTTGTCTCTGTATCCAGCGGCTGTCTTGAGCCGGTTCCTGTAAGGCAAGTAATGCCTTCTTTTGCATATATCATCTTTTATAAACACGAACGAAAGAAGTTGTTAATTATTTTTCCTCAAAAACCAACAAGTCCCATCCGGTGTTTTTCGCGTCAAACGAAGAAACGCATCATATGGATGGCATAATTAGTCTATGGCTGACAGCAGTTAAGCTTCTTAGGATATTGCACGGGAGAGATGGATATTTTGAACGAGCTCACAGTAATTTCACCTGACTCGCGTAATTATAGCTAATTCTACGTTATTTGTGCGCCTCCCGTATTAGTTACACATCTTAGCGGCCGTCATTAGTTGTCATTACGTATCTATTATTTGTGATTAGCGAGACACGGGATATTGTTTTTTAGTCTCTCATACCAGGGAGTGTGTTGCCTGTCCTCCCTCGCCACGCCTCCCAAACCTCGTCCCGCTCTACAGCTTTCCGAAATTCATCCTTCTGTTTCGAAATCCATGCATGGGCATTGGCATGTGTCTACCTATCGCAGATATCTTTACAATACCGGGGCCATTAATTTATGATTGTTTTTCTGTTCGTTGGAACTTGGTTGACGTCAACAGAGGTCGGATGCAGGGACTCGGACGAGGTCTCGGGACGCACGGCTCTGACGCTCATAACCCAACGGTATTTTACCGGATAATCTAGATTATTATGGTCATTCACGGGACTTTTATTTTAGCGTTTTTTGTAGGCGCAGCATTTCGATTTGAAAGTAGATCTTCCCGAGGAAAAAACTACACGTGGTGAGGATGAACTAAAGTGACATTAAGTCGTTCTGGTGTCAGGTGGAACAGCGAGGAAGAGACAGCAAGCAGTTCTAGTGTTAGGGGAGAGAGAGAGAGAGGCTGGTAAGCCCCCACCCCCACAACCCCATTAAGAGGACCGTCCCTTTCCCCTTAACCACCCTTCTATCCAGTATACCACCTGCCCTTAGGAAGAGCTAGTGGAAGGGGATAGTTGGTTATGATCACCAGTTATCTTATATTCAATATACATCTTTTTTTGTATGATATAAATTATACTAAGAGGAATACGTATTGTGTGTAATATATATATATATATATATATATATATATATATATATATATATATATATATATATATATATATATATATATTCACGGAAACCCATGTTCGAATTTATTTAATACTATTAGCAAATTGATACCAACATTGTCGAGAATATTGAGTACATGAAGAGCTTTCGATTCAAGGAATTAGCGCCCCTATTTTTGGATCAAATCTCCCATTCCCTATGAGCTGTATAATAGATTCCTTCATGTGTTGAGAGTGCCACTGGAACACGGGTGGGGGAATTCCCAGTAATCCTGCAAGAGCTGTTCTTCACTCTCGAGGCAAGTAGTGATTCTATTATGGTGTTCCCTGGAGTCCTTGGCACCTGAGGGAGAGCTTTTGTTAATGCTGATTGTCTTGACTACATCATGTGTTACATTCACTAACAACCTAGTGGACCGCAGCTCTATCTCCAGAGAGTGGTAGCCTTAACTCTAGTCTGTAGAGCGATATATAGTGTCTATCCGCTGTACCCGGGTACGCGCTACCCGGTGCGGACAGATATCTATGTTATTCTAATCAGAATTTATTGTTTATATTGAGGAATATATAAAGCAACAATCATAAAAGTAAATGTGAGGTTTATCACAATGTGTTTCAGATGACCTTAGGTCCCAGTGGCGGGGTCATCATGTGACCAAGTCCTGCGTTGCGGTAAGAAACACTTGTCGTGTTTCCTAACGACTCTTAACCTCATCACTAATACATTACCATTAGTTATGTAAATATCTCACTAGGATTAAAGGAAGGGCTCATGAGGGAGATCTTCATCCATGGAATTGGTATTAGTCTTCCCTTCCATGGATAAAACCTTATTGCAGCCCATTTCCCAGGCTTTCAGAGTTTCCACTGACGATAATAATAATTCAGAGGGAGTAGCGTGAGCTAATTTGTTTAAAGTTAATTTGCCGAGTCATTAGTAACTCGGCGGGTTAGTGATCCAGGATAACTCAATAAAACCATTATCAGGCTCTCTGGTTTATTTACATTGGGTGATAAAGATAGTGCTCGACTGATTTAGTTTCAAAACAATAGCTGCCTTATCCTGCCAAGACCACTTGAAACATTTAATACAACACAAAGTGAAATCACAAGAGAACACAGCTACGGAAATTAAGTGACTTTCCCTCCATTAAAATGCAATTAGTTTTCCCTGGCGCATCAAGAGCTTGATCGCAAGGAGGAAGGTGTTGATTCGGCAAACCTTTAAGGGATTCCCAACGCCCACCGAATCTCACATCTGCATCGAGAGCTGAAAGGGCTGGGTTTGATTTGTGCGTGAAATAGCACTGCAGGCAGCTGTCATTGCTCTAGCTCTACCAGCAGTGATTAGGAAACGGGATTCCAATAGAGGCAGATCCTGCTCAAGGAAATAATGATTTGCTAGAATGATGGTGATGTTATCCGGTCTTCCCGAGTCTTCTTCGATGCCAAGATGCATAGCTGGCTTGATTTGAGGGTCGTTACTGTGACAGAACCCCCAACGACCTAACCAGAGAAAAGGTCGTCCACTTGCTGACTACTTGCAAGAATGACACTAAAAATGGGACCAAAGACGGAGGGTAGAACTCCTGGAAGGTTGCTGGGGGAGGGAGGGGGTCTTGCATGGTCTTAAAACTGACGGGGTGCAACTTGTGTGCACTAGAAGTTTGTATTTAGGCCTCATACGCAATTTTCAGCTTTCATTGGTTTTACATAGTAAACAATGTATCTCGGTCACTGCACGATCCGAGAACGGTATCCCCGTATTGCATAACCCCAGTCCTGTGTACCTTAATGTACGCGAAAGGCATGGTGCAGAGTGCGGCATAAGTTTGTATTAGGTTCGAAGGTGTTTAGGTGAAGGATAATGCTCTCACAAGTTATCACATGAAAACTAATATCCAAATTTCTTTAATAATTGACAAATTAGGACATGCACAGCCCAACACAAATTCAAACTTTCCACCAATAAAGACTAGCTTTAAGAGTTTAAAACTGAAGAGGCTTTCTGTAGTTATCTCACAGTGATCAATTTCCCATAAGTTTAAGGCCAGTTTAAAGTTGCACTATTAAGTTACTGGGTTGAAAGTTTGAAGCTTATCGAATTATTTGATCAAAACCA
This sequence comes from Cherax destructor, assembly GCA_009830355.1. Lineage (NCBI taxonomy): Eukaryota > Metazoa > Arthropoda > Malacostraca > Decapoda > Parastacidae > Cherax > Cherax destructor. The sequence goes on from WNWK01006995.1 coordinate 38,493, forward strand.
GCATTTCAATTTTTCTCAATTTCTTCAATTAAAAAAAAAACCCGGTAATTTGGGACCTACAGAGGCCAAAATCAATGCAAAATTTTTGTCGAGGTAAGACTGACCAGCGATTAAGGTTTATTATTTTTTATTTACACTTTGAATACATACCATACAAGTTTGTTACGGTGGCCTCGAGCGCCCGCAGATAATTACATCATGTAGGTTTAACCCACCTTGATGCTGGTGAGGGCGCTATATTAATCCCTTCGGGTTTAGCGCTCCCCATAATAAGACTAATAATGTAGGCTTAAACTAGTATCACCCAATAAAGTCACACACTGACTTTTGAGAGAGCTTCTCCAGCTGTTTCCTGGAACGCGGTTCCTTAAATAAAATAGACGTCGCTTCCTTCCAGAAAAACACATCGATAAAGAAAGTTTAAGGGTAACTAGAAGCTGTGTGATCCGATAATTTCAAGTTTTATTAATTAGGTTAGAAAAAGTACAGCAATGATGATGATAATAAGTCACAGAACTAGTGGGGATCGAACCCGTGGCAGGCGAGTCCTGAAACTCTCAGGCCAGTGTGCTAACTACCCGACAGTGTTTACAAAGATGCACTGTACGAAGATACACAAAAATACATATAAAAACAGAAACGTGTGTTACATTTAACTGATATAAAACATGGAGACAGATATACATAAACACGTCGGTATTCCATATATTGACCACTGGATAAAAAAAAAAACATTTCGCTTCATTTTAAAATCGATCGTCTGTAATTAAAGACCATTGCGGCGTGTTATGTGGGTGTTGGCGACGTTGAAGTTCATTTCTAAATCAATATTCTAATGCAAATGCAAAAAAAAAAAAAAAAAGTTAATTACATGCATTGAAGAAACTCCAGTCATCGTCTTAAACGAAAATAAATTTCACCTTTCTCAAGAGGGGGATGAAATGAGCTAACAGGAAGTCGAGAGACAATTTGCACAGCAATATAAACCGTTATTGGAACTTCGTCTTTCTCGCCAGTTTCTAAAAGAATTTCTTAAGACATGCTTGTTAGTGCGGGGGAATACATCATGGACTATGGTTAGGAGCTGGACGTCGTCCATTGTCAATGTCCTTTCTGACATCTGGTGATCAAATTACACGGTGTTCTGTAACAGAACAAACCGTCGACTTGTATAGTGAAAACGATTTTTTCTTGACTGGAAACTCAAATTTAATCAGTCAGTAAAACTTATTTCCTCCCAGACCATGCAATGAAGGACCTAGGCGTTTATGATCCCCACAGGTCACACAGGTCTTGAGAAATGGTCTGGTGATGCCGACATCAAACTTACCTTTCGCCAAACTAACACTCTTCGCACTAATCTAGTTCATACCTCCCCTACCTCCACAGATTCTCCTGGTGTCTACTCTATTTCTTGCTCCTCCTGTCCTCTTCAGTACTTCGGAGAAACTGGCCGATCTCTTTCTGACAGACTCAGGGAGCACAAAAATAGTGTTAGGCTTGCCGACACTAATAATGCTCTTTTCTGTCATGTCAGAGATCACAGTCATCCCATTGATTGGTCTTCTGCTAAAACTGTCTACCCTACGTCCTAACTTTCATAGTCGCCGCCTGGTTGAATCCTCCCTTATACACAACTTTCCCTGTATGAATCTTAGCCCTGGCTTTGTCTCTGTTGATGCTTTCCTCTCTCATTACATTGTTAAATGCTCTAAACTTCAGAACACCCGTGACTTAACCTGATTCCTTCCCTGTCTTATCTTCCCCCTTCTCCTTTTTTCTCCTTGGGTTTTCCTTTCTTTCTGTTCTTTCTTTTGCCTTGTATTTTCCTTCATTTTTTCGCTTTTCTTCCCTCTCGTACCCCCCTTGCGGGCCGCTAGCCTCATAGCAGTGCTCCTTCCCATATGACTGTCTACTCTACTACCTTTACTACTACCTTTACTACTACCACTACTACCACTACTCCTACATTTCCCCACTCTCTTGTACCCTCCCCTGTCTGCCTGCCTATAAATACCCTTCCTCTGTCTCTGTGTGTTAGTGTGACTTTGTAAATGGTCCAAGTCGGGCCGAAACGTCGTCGTAAGCTCCTCTCTTTTATATGTGCGGGTTGTGTGTGTATACATATGTACAGTTCAGGACATTTATTAATTAAAGGAAACGTTTCGCCACTCGTGGTGAAACAGCGTCTAATAAATGTCCAGAACTGTACACAAGTGTCTTTTTCCACATACAGATCTTGCTCTGGTTAGCTCGTTATACGTATTACTTTAAATTTACTAACATGGAAAATTTAGAACTCATCAATTTACAGAGTTATCTAAGAAGGTTTGTAAAGTAGTGGTGTTGCAACTCGTAATATTGTTTATCGTGGTGCAACAGCGTGTCGTTGTCATTTATGTATATCAAGAACAGAACCAGTCCCAAGACTGACCCCTGCGGCACGCCACTTGTTACGTCCACTTCAACCATTCCTCACCTTCATTATGCTCCTTCTCGTTCCTATTATCTTTGCTTCTTCACCTTCCTTATGTTCTTTCATCTGATTTTTTTTACCTTTCTCATGTTTCTTCTTGTTTCTTTCGCCTTATTCCTCGTCAATGAAGTTTCCCGATTGTATTTTTTTTTCGTTAATCTCGGAACACACGAACCTGCACACTTGTAATGATGTACAAGCCCACGTACACATGACACGTACGCATGACGTACACCCACAATTATGCAAGCACACACGTATGGCGTACTCTTTCACTCTTTCCCTACAAACTTCTTGTCGGTAGGCTCCTTTGTTACCCTAATAAGATGAAGATCCGCTCATTTACATATGAAAGGATCTCTGAGCTTCCTATTTCACAAGGAGTTGCGCGGCGCAGTTGACCGGGAGACAGAACGCGCTTTGTTTCTCATCTCAACTCCTTTAAAGGGAATCGAGGATGAATTTTTTTTCCTTTCGATGCTCTGTCAGATATATATTTTATTATTTCTTCATGGTTTTCGACTGGATTTTTTAATTATTTACCTCTAAAAGTTGTGGTGGAAGTTCAGACTCGCTGTCTGAGATTGTATGTTTTCGTTAATTTAAAGTATTTCCGGCGGTTAGAGAGGATGAAGAACAGCGTGTGTAAGAAAAAAGAAGAAAAGCGAGAAAAACCTCACTAAGCCAGTGAGAACCAACCCAAATATTATGGACAAAAGACCTCCCGTTCCACCCACGCCAAATCAGCTGTCGGGAGACGGGCCCTGTAATTTTCTAATTAAATATATGAATATAACTTCATTGATAGCAGTGTTCTGGCCTGCTTTACCCTGCCCACATGGCACTTGCAGATTTGAGATTCTTTTTGAAGTTGGCCGCCTGGAGCCCCCGAGCCGCTCGTCTTTACTACTTGTTTTCGTACGTGTCAAAACAATTTTTTTAAGAAGATTTTGACTGTTAATTAATTACATTCGTGGCCGATTAGTGTTTGCGTGGAGAATCTCGGATTATTTTTTTGTTCGGGGAATACGAGAAAGTGCATGGAGAATCTTAAGGTGGATAGGGTTGGAGTGAACATGAAGGGTAGTCAAGCAGAGAACAGGCTAGGGTGGATAGACTAGGGTGGGCAGGCAGAGCCCATCTCATTACCCTGACAGTTTACGGCGCGAGAAGCAGCGTGTTGGTACCGGGTGGGAAGCCACTCACATTTACATATCAATGGCCCCAAACATCCTAAATGTGGCCCCCGGGCCTCTCCAGGGACCACCTTCTGTGGCCCCCCTCGGGCGACCTGACCTGACCTCCCACACACACTTATGGACGCCCGCGGGAGACGCCACAGGGAATGTCGACGGCAGTGCACTAGTGGTGGCGGCGTCAGCAGTAACGGCAAAGATGACAGCAGTGGCAGATGTGGCAGAAACTACTCAACATCATAATATTCACAATCCGCCTTGTTTGTCTCTGAGCTGGCTTGACTCCCAAGAGTGTTGTGATCTGATTTATCATCCTGTGTCATGCATCGGTCTCGTTTGTTCTCTTTATCAGTTGATCAATCTCTGGTGTGCTTACTGACCCAACGACATCGTTTTTGCTTATCTTCGTTTACCCTCGTTTCTTACACAGCTGAATACACAGGCTAAGAGCTGTTTTTTCTACGGGTGTAATGAAACATGCTCAACGTTTTGTCCCTCACGGAGAACCAACCTCAAGTTTTGTCCATCTTTATCAGCCCTGAGGTTAGATGATTTCTCGACTTACTCGCTCCACGGGTCTGTCAACCGGTTTCCTTTACCTTATTGGTCGCATGATAAATTGTCCAGCAAGGTTATAATTATTTTCCAGCTTACCTGAATGTGTAACCTTGACTTAGACCCGCCCAGCTACCCGCTCCGGTGGTGGTCACTGCTAATACCAGCCCAAATGCTTAGGTGGTGAAAAAAGACCACCTGCCCACCTGCTAGGTGGAGGTAATGAAACTATACCTACTGATCATGTGTTCATATGAGAAAGCCTCTTCTGGTCTGTTTCAAATGTTTAAACAATCGGTATCTATCTTGGAAGAATGTTAGTTTTGTCAGGGGGAGTGTGTATTTCTTTTTCCAGTTTTAATTTCGAAATGTTACAGCAATAATTTCCATTAATCTGGAGTATGCTTTTTCTGAATGGCTTCAATCTTTGATGGCTAATTTGTTATGAAATGGATGAAACTTTTTTTCTTAGTTTCTTAATTTTCTAACCCAGTTAACAAACTTGAAATTGTTGGGTTCTGTGCCTGGTAGGCAATGCTCACGCCTCACACAGTGCCCGCGATTCGATCCTCGGCAAGGGTGAAAACATTGGGCTTTTTCTCACACCTGCTGTCCCCGTTCACCTAGCAAGTAGGTACCTGGGTGTTAGTCGACTGGTGTGGGTCGCTTCCTGGGGAACAAGATTGAGGAACCCCAATGGAAATAAGATACGGTCCTCGATGGTACCTGGAGTATACCTGGAGAGGATTTCGGGGGTCAGTGCCCTCACGGCCCGGTCTAAGGTCAGGCCTCGTGGTGGATTAGGGTCTGATCAACCAGGCTGTTACTGCTGGCCGCATGTAAACCGACGTAAGAACCACAGCCCGGCTGGTCAGGTACTGACTTTAGGTCCCTGTCCAGCGCCTTTTTGAAGACAGCCAGGGGTCTATTGGTAATCCCCCTTGTGTTTGCTGAGAGGCAGTTGAACAGTCTTGGGCCCCTGACACTTATTGTCTCATAGCGTACTCGTGGCGCCCCTGCTTTTCACTGGGGGGGGGAATATTGCATCTTGCATCTGTAACAGATTTGTATGTTATGTATCCAAAGCCTAAATAACTTACTAAACCTTAATCGCTGGTTAATATCAGAGAAAAGTTGAACTGATGTTGGCCTGAATAGGTACCAAATTGCCCTTTTTATTGGAATTGGAATACTAGTTTTGATGATTTAAGAGTTCCTCATCCTTTTAGTTTCAACCCAGTAATTTCTATAATGCAACTTCTGAACAGCTTTAAACTTAGTGTTAGTGCATTATGGAATATTGATCTACGAACGATAACTACAGAATGCCTCTTCACTTTGGTTGTAAATTTTTAAAGCTTGTCACTCTAGGTGGTATTGGACTGTGTCCTATTTGTCAATTTTTACTAAAGAAAATTTCAGTGCTAATATTTAATTGCAATATAGATTTATGCTGTACTCTGTACTGCTCCTTTCACGTACGAGGCACATGCTAAGTTAAGTAGAAAGAAAGCCACTATCATGCCGGGGCATTTTGGGCAGATAGCTAAGGACATATAGCTAAGGTTATATAATATGGTATAACCTTCTCCAAAAACTTGACCATTACGGTATAAGAGGCCACGCTCTTATGTATTTCAAATCTTATCTTACTAACAGGTATCAATATGTCACCATTAAAGACACAACTTCATCTACACGACCACTTGATATTGGAGTACCACAGGGAAGTGTCCTTGGTCCCCTGCTCTTCCTCCTATACATCAATGATCTTCCCAACGTATCCCAACACCTGAAACCGATTCTCTTTGCTGATGATACGACTTATGTCATCTCCCACCCAAATCTTGCCTCACTCAACACCATTGTTAATGAAGAGCTTCTAAAAATATCAACCTGGATGACAGCCAACAAACTTACACTTAACACTGACAAATCCTTCTACATTATGTTTGGTAACAGAACAGGTGTTGCACAACTGAACGTAATGATTGACAACACTCCTATTGCTAAACACAATGAAGGCAAATTCCTGGGCCTACACATGGAGAGCAACCTAAATTTCAGAACCCATATCAACCACATAGCAAAAAAAGTATCCAAAACGGTTGGGATCCTCTCTAAGATACGTTACTATGTACCACAATCAGCCCTACTCTCACTATACTATTCACTCGTCTATCCCTACCTCACCTATGCCATATGTGCTTGGGGATCAACAGCAACAACTACCTAAAACCAATATTAACTCAACAAAAAGCCGCAGTAAGAATTATCACGCAATCCAATCCCAGGCAACCCCCCCCCCCTCCCCACTCTTCAAAGACCTAAATTTACTCACTGTCCAGAACATCCACACTTACTACTGTGCAATCTGCATGTACAGAACCATAAATTCCAATATTAACCCTGAACTAAAACGCTTTCTTGATAGTTGTGACAGGACACATAGACAATACCAGACTCAAAAATCTCTGACATTCCACGTGTCCGGCTAAATCTATACAAACGTTCAATGTACATTAAAGGGCCTAAAATCTGGAACTCCCTACCTGAAAACTGCAGACTCGGCCACCATTTTCAACACTATCATCAAAAAACATCTTATCTCACTAACACACCCCACCATCACCTAAACACACACACACATATCCTTATCTACACCAACACTGACCCAAAGGACAGTAAACATAAAATCCCGAATATAGTTATTGTCTAATAAATCTGAAACTAGTCTTAAGTTTGCCTGATTTACTTCAATATTGGAGCTTTAATAGAAACTGTGTAACATGCCAAAACAAAACCATTCTTATTACTCGTTTGAAATTTGTACTAATTTGTAATTTGTGATACAATCTAGTTATCTTGAACTACCTCACTATTGTAAATCTATTTATTCATTTCAAATTTGTATTCATATGTAATTTGTAATATAGATTAAGAACTAGTATTAAGCCTGCCCGAAATGCCTAGCATGCCCAGGCATGCTAACGACCATCTTTGTAATTATAGTCCATAAATGTAAAACACCCATTGTAATTTTTACAGAGAAATAAAGCATCTTGAATCTATATACAACCATCTTAAAAGTTTTAAATTATATGCTAAAGGACCCCAATGGAAATAAGTCACACTGTCTGACTTTTTTGGGTTATCCCAGGTTCTCTACACACATGCTGCTATGTATGATAATCTATGTAACTGTATTTGTGTATACCTGAATAAACTTACTTACGAAGCCTGAATAAACATTAAACTGGACCCTGAAGATAGTTATCCCATGCATTATTGTCCTCGAGAGCAGATGCATTTTCTTTGGGCAAATTCAGTTACATTACAGAAAACGTAGAATTTTGCCTTCTTTCCCTTATAACACTAACAAGTTTATTTTAGTATGATACATGTTTGTACAAAGGAGTGTAACAATTTGGTGAACATGCCAAAAGCCCCATTATATGCAGAGCATTTCGGGCAAACTTAAGATTAATAAGGTAATAACATTGTAGTAATTTTACATATGGTCATTAGGTGAGTTACAATGAATACAAGAAAATTGAATATTTCACCTAGTTACGATAAGATTTCTTCGGATTTTTAACCCCGGAGGGTTAGCCACCCATGATAACACAAGAAAGTCAGTGCGTCATCGAGGACTGTCTGTCTTATTTCCATTGGGGTCCTCAATCTTAATCTTGTCCCCCAGGATGCGACCCACACCAGTCGACTAACACCCAGGTACCTATATGATGCTAGGTGAACATGACAACAGGTGTAAGGAAACACGTCGAAATGTTTCCACCCCGCCGGGAATCGAACCCGGGCCCTCCGTGTGTGAAGCAAGAGCTTTAGCCACCAGGCCAACATTACGTATATGGCTTTAGTAATAATTACAGTTTTGATGTAGTTTATATAAAATGCACATTTATGTGGATTTTTGTATAGGGAGAGATGTAGGTGTCTCGTATCTCAATCGTTAGCGCACTTAGCTCACACACTCAGGTCCAGGGTTCGAATCTCCTCTGGTACGGCTGAAAAGCATTAGGGACGTGTTTCCATAAGATACCTGCTGTCCCTGTCCCTGTTCACCCAGGGTGTTAGTCGACTGGTGTGGGTCGCATCCTGGGACAAAACTGACCTAATTTGCCCGAAATGCTCAGCATAACAAGCGGCTTTCTATATACATAGTAGTATGTCATTGATGTCAGCTAGGCTTGCATACCATGTACTTGTAGTAAATAAAGATATTATTATTATTATATTATTATGGACACGAGGGATATTGAAGAGTGATTTGTGCCTTGTATTATGCCTGTGTGTTCTGTTGTAGTTATCAAGGAGGAGTTTGAGAGGAGGGTTTATATTTGAGTATAATGTTCTGTGTGTGTAGTAGACACAATAATAAGTGTGGACGTTTTGTATACTATTAAGCAAGTTAAGACTTGAATAGCAGTGGAGTATGCTGTCTAGTGCAGGAGTTGGTAATCAATCGCACTGCAGATTTTTGTTGGGTTATTAAAGGTTTAAGGTGATTTGCTGTGGTTGAGCCCCATGCACTAATACCATAGATGAGGTAAGGGTAAATGAGAGAGTGGTACAGAGCAAGAAGAGCTGTTTGGGGTACATAGTACCGTATCTTTGAAAGGATGACTACTGTTTTGGAGACTTTCTTGGATATTTGCTGTATGTGGGTCTGGAATTTGAGACTGCAGTCAAGGTGGAGACCTAGAAATTTGCCCTCTGTGTGTCTTGAAATGGGTGAACCATTTATCAATATGTTTAGCTGTACATTTGAAGCTGTTTCCAAATAGCATGAAGTAGGTTTTGTCTATACGTATTGAGAGGAAGTTTGTTGGTAGGCATTCAAGTAGATATTTTTAGTAGTTCATTTACAGTGTTAGTATAGTTGGATTTGGGTGAAAGAAGACATAAGTAGTGTCATCTGAAAATAAAATGGGTTTAAGGAGTTTAGATGCATTTGAGAGGTCATTAATGTAAATGAGAAAGAGAAGTGGCCCAAGGACACTACCCTGTGGGACTCCAACAAGAACAGGTTGTGTAGTGGAGTTAGCGCCATTTGTGTATACATGCTGGTTTCTATTGCTAAGATATTTTAAGTAATTGAGAGAATGTCTTCTGACTTTTGTATTCAGACACCAGGATATATTGACTGAGAGGTGCATACACACTGAAAGTTTATTTAATCCCAGTTCTAGCGATGAAATTTGTCTTGACTGAGAGCTAGCATGCTCTCTTAATGTTTAGACAAGGAAAATGTCTAAGACAAGATAATTTTGCAAAATTCACTAAAGAGAAATACTGAATAACAGGTGGCAACAGCTAAAGAATTCATTGCAAGAGCCAACATAAGTCAAGAAAAAAGAAGAGAATTGCAAATTCCTCCCAAGTTATTGAGTGCTGCTGTTGATAGAGATAAAACAATTATTAGTTTTGTCTGTGTTGAAATGGAAATAAACTCACAAATAGAAGGAATCAGAGGAAGAGCAACACACAAATGAGATGACAAAATGCCTTGTGGATTTTGGCTTTCAAGAACATATTGTGGCATATAGGAAGATTGTAAAATATGGGAAAGCTAAGCATAGGCCACTGAAAATAAAATTTACACAGCTTAAGCATTAGGAAGAAATTAAACCAAAAATAAACAACTATGGACATAGAAATATTGGAGGGTTATAAGGATATATAAAATCATTCAAAGAAGGCTAGGGTAAAAATAAGATTACATAAATACATACTGCTAAGAGGTTGAACGAGGGGTATAAGTGAAGAAAAGTTTTTTATAGTAACAGGGCCATACAAACCCATCTGATGGTTCTTCAAAGAAAGAACCACAGGGTAGATGAAAATAGTGTTAAAAGAAATGGGAAAAAAAAGCAGCAGAATAATCTATTTCTGAAATTTTTATACACTTAGGTTAGGTTAGGTAAGGTTCGTCAGGAAACAGGACAAGTGTTTCCTGACGCGGGTCTTAGTCAGATGATGACCCGCTGTTGGAGCTTTTCGTCATCTGACCGAGGCCTTCCGCTGGCTTACTGGTCCACCTCTTTAAAAATTATGGTCAATTATAACCATTTCTTCCCAATATAGATAATCTCAAAAAGATTAGAACTTGAGGATATTATAAATGAAAAGAAACCTGATACAGTATAGTGTATCTAGCTGAAACCTAACTGGAAAAGTATATTTTAATTGAGGTTGTATTTAACAGAAAATTAGTGAGGAGTTATTTTGTTGTTTTTTCCTTGTTATTTTCTTGTTTTTGTTTTACCTGGAGGATGTTCTGAGGGTCAATGCCCTTGTGACCCGGTGCATGACCAGGCAATGTTGGTGAAAGAATTTCTTTATTTTATGGAAACTAAAATTCAAAATACTGGAATTGAGGAACTTTCCCTAAGGAAGAACCATGGTTAATGAAGAATTGTTTGAAAGTAACTATCAGTGGGTCTGTAAACAATCAGACTCAAACAGAGGTGCATATTCACTGATGCTTGCTTGCTTTACCATTGCAAATTACACAGCTCTGACTCAGACCACTGGTAGGCCAAGTGCTGCAGCATTCATATAGTGCTATTCAAATAGGCAGAGATCTTCAAGCCACAAGGTGGACCTTGAACTGAAACTCACAAGCTGAAAGTTTGGGCTGCAAAAAAAAAAATTGTCACTAGATTTCAAAGGAGCAATATATAACAGATTGATGTAGATTGGGCAAACAGTGAACTGGAGTTGCCAATCGAAGAGCTGCAGCTCCAGAGGTAGGCTCATTATCAAAGCAGAATTAATAGTATATGGATCTCCATGTATGGGAATTGCACAGACAGCACTTAGTTATCACAAGAAGGAGCCACCCTGGTAATGGAAGTCCCAGCCACTGTGGTTCAAAGCATCAAAGAAAATTGTAATCTCCCTCCATGAAAAGGATTTAGCCCCTCATTGGGCTTATATTTATTAATGCTACAGATTTATTAATACAAAACAATTGCTAATGGTGCAGGTGCAGTTTAGCACTTTCTTATAAATTTACACTTAAAGGGAGGTTCCTAGATACTGGTGAAATGCTTCTGATTAAAGGAATTGGAACTACCCATCCTTTCCTTTAATCAAACCTGGTTGTCATATTCTCGGGTACTGTATAACATGCGTGTTAAGTCCTTTCCCATGATGATAATCTTTTAAATCTATTGTTGTGTGTCCTCGATGAGTGCAGTCTGGAAGAAAGTGCGGAAATTGAGTGGTAAATTCTCCCCTGACCCGGCTCCTGTTCTTCAGGTTGCTGGTGTCGATATAGCACACCCTCTTGCCGTTGCCACTGAAATTGGTAATCATCTCGTCCGCATTTCTCAGGGGCTACATCTATGCCCTTCGTTCCTTTCTTCTAAGTCTGCCAGCGAGTTAAAGCCCTTAGATTTTTCTTCTCTTAGAGAAGAATCCTATAATGTGCCTTTTACCCTTCAAGAACTGGAGGCAACACTCTCTGCTTGCCGATCATCGGCAGCTGGGCCAGACGGCATACATATTCGTATGCTACAGCATTTACATCAGTCTGCTCTTACTGTCCTCTTACGACTCTTTAATCTTATATGGTCGCAAGGAGTTATTCCCCAGCTGTGGAAGTCTGCTATTGTTCTCCCTTTTCGAAAACCAGGTGCTACGGGACGTGATCTCTCTCACTACCATCCCATCGCTCTTACCAGTGCAGTTTGCAAGGTGATGGAACGTCTAGTTAATAGACGTTTGATGTGGTATTTAGAGACTCACAGTAGTCTCTCCCTAGTCAGTATGGCTTCCGTAAGGGCCGTTCTGCCATTGACCCCTTGCTGCGCTTGGATACGTATATTCGTAATGCCTTTGCGAATAACCATTCGGTTATCGCTATCTTTTTCGACCTTGAGAAGGCTTATGATACAACTTGGAGATATAATATCTTGGCCCAGGCCCACTCCTTAGGCCTCCGAGGCAACCTACCATTCTTTCTTAAGGCTTTCTTAACTGACAGACATTTCCGGGTCCGGGTTAGTAATGAACTCTCCCCGGAATTTGTCCAAGCTGAAGGTGTCCCCCAGGGATGTGTTCTGAGCACAACACTTTTTCTGCTTGCTATAAATAATCTGGCATCTGTTCTCCCATCCAATATTTGGTCATCACTATATGTGGATGACTTTGCTATAGCTTGTGCAGGTGCTGACTGTCACCTCATTGCAGTTTCCCTCCAGGATGCCATCAACCGGGTTTCTGATTGGGCCACCACTCACGGGTTTAAATTTTCTAGTGGCAAAACTCATCAAATTACGTTCACTAGACGTTCAGTGGTCTCTGATCATCCATTGTACCTATACGGCTCACGTATCCCAGAACGTGATAGTCAGGTTTCTCGGCCTCCTGTTTGACCGCAGATTGTCCTGGAAACCTCACATTACCTCTCTGAAGGCGACTTGTCATAGCCGGCTAAACCTCCTTAAAACCCTCGCACATCTTTCATGGGGGGCTGATCGTAGAACTCTCCTCCGTCTACATTCGGCCCTAATTCTATCGAAACTCGATTATGGTGACCAGATATATTCGGCAGCCTCTCCTGCCACTCTTTCCAGCCTTAATCCCATCCATCACCAGGGATTATGCTTATGCCTCGGTGCTTTTCGTTCTTCCCCGGTTGAGAGCCTCTATGTAGAAGCGAACATTCCATCCTTGTCCGATCGTCGCGATGCACATTGCATTCGCTATTATGTTCGCTCTCATGACCTCCGCAATCCTTCCATGTATAGGATTGTCACAGATGTTAGTAGACACTCGTTATTTGTTCGTCGCCCCTGTTTACTTCGTCCCTTTTCTCTTCGTCTGCATTCACTCTCGTCTTCCCTTCAGCTTCCGCCTTTATATGTTCATGTGGCTTCACCCTTTCCTCTACCCCCTTGGGAAGTTCCTGCTGTCCGTGTCTGTTCTATTCCTCTACCTTGCGCGAAAGCCCAACTGCCTACGGCGGCTTCTCGCTCTTTCTTTCTAGACCATTTCCGTTCTCATTCCCATGCCATCGCAGTATACACCGATGGTTCAAAGTCATCTGACGGCGTCGGATTCGCAGCAGTGTTTCCGGACAGCGTCATACGAGGGCATCTATTACCCTCGGCTAGCATATTTACGGCTGAATTGTATGCCATTCTTGTGGCACTTATCCGTATTGCATCTATGCCTGTATCACCATTTGTGGTCGTTTCAGACTCCCTTAGTGCTTTACAGGCTATCCGTAAAATTGATACACCTCACCTCCTAGTTCTTCGTATCCACCTTTGGTTACGCCGTATCTTTAGCAAGCATAAAGATATTGTCTTTTGTTGGGTCCCTGGTCATGTTGACGTACAGGGCAATGAACAGGCAGACACTGCTGCGCGGTCAGCAGTACATGACCTTCCAGTTTCATATAGAGGTGTTCCTTTCACGGACTATTTTGCGGTCATTGCTACCCACCTTTGCACCCGTTGGCAACAACGCTGGTCTGACCTGCTGAATAACAAACTTCATTCTATTAAACCGGTTATAGGTTTCTGGCCGCCTTCTTGTCACCAATGTCGAGGTTGGGAGACTACACTCTCCCGTCTTCGCATCGGCCACACTCGTCTTACTCACGGGTATCTCATGGAGAGGCTCCCTGCCCCTCTCTGTGAGCATTGTCAGGTTCCAGTGTCTGTTCGACATATCCTGTTGGACTGCCCACTCTATCAACGAGCACGCAGAATTTACCTCCGACGACGTCTTCGCTCTGCAGCCCTTTCTTTACCTTCCCTTCTTGCAGATGGACCCTCCTTTAATCCTGACTCTCTCATTGACTTTTTGACAGAAACTGACTTACTACACAAACTCTGAAGATTATACCTCTAGCACCTCCCTCAGTCCCTTCTACCTCGATCTTTTGCTACCCTCCACCCCTGCACTATCCACCGTCATCTTGCACTCCATACCCTACTAATCGTCCATCTCCCTCTTACAACCCACTCTCCCTGCATCCTACAATAACCTGCAGCGCTGTATAACCCCTGTGGTTTAGCGCTTCTATTTGATTATAATAATAATAATAATAATATTGTTGTGTGACCCTAGTGAGTTTAGCACTTGGTTTTGATTATAATAATAATAATTGTAAATGTATTATTATTGGTAAGCAGTTTTCAAGATCTGTTTCCAGATAGAAAAACATTATTAATTTATTCTTTATTATAATTTACAAAACATTTTTTAAAAAAGTAAATAATTTTTTCCTAGATCCACTTCAGTGTATGTAATGCTAGAATTTCAAACTTTTAAACTTCTGAAAGTATTTTTATTTTTTACTTTGATATACTATAAGAAAAACACTAGTTTGAGAATAGCTAGCAACTAAAAAAAAATGAAGGGTCATTCTATATATTTTTAACTACAAAAATATAATTTAGTTTAAAAGATGATAGCTGGTAATAACAAACCTTTAACAGATATGTATTTTGCTTGACACTGCCTGACTTATAAAATATAGAAATACAGTATCACTTTGCAAATTCAAATCTTGTACTTTTTAAATAACAACTATGAATTGGGGAGACAGATGGCACTAAGCCAACAAGTGATGAAAGACAACTGCAGAGAGGAACTTTATGCCTGTGGAACAGGCTTCTTCACAACCTATTTCACATGCATCTCAATACAGTTCCTCTCTGCAATTGTCTTCTCTAAATCAACTGTTATATATGCATTAAATTTGTAACCTAAAGACTGACACTTAATTGAACCCGAGGCTTAATTTAGCATTAATAAAAGCAGCCTAAGTTCCTTTGTCTCACTCTAACATTAGACATGTGACTTATTTCAAGGTGCCTTTATACCAGCTAAGGGCTCTTGATCCAAAGAACTGGATCTATCCTACCCTTATATTGAATCTGTCTCCCATTCCCCTGGTGATGTATGACCCTTATAAGTCAACTCCTTCCCATGAACATAATTCTAGCAGACATTTTACTGTACACTAACATTCCCTACTTTCACTAAGCATTTAAGAAGAAAGTTTAATACCTGTATTAGTCACCAGTATCCTTCATGGTAATGACATGTGGGTTATGGTATATGAAGACATTTCATCTAGCAATTCACACAGAGACAAGTATCAACTTTTGCCTCACGTTTTACTTTTTTTTTCTGTGTGAATTGATAAAAGTTCCTGGTGGATGAAACATCTTCAAATAAAATACCATAACTTCCCACATATTACTTGTATCACTCGCTCTGTTGGTACATATTACTATTTTATGTATCCACATCCATACTAGTGTTAGTATTGTTAGTTTACAAATTAAAATTTATGTTGGTAACCATAATTTAAATATTAGCAACTTTTCACATGCTCAGGTAAATATACATGCCTCTATTAAAGTGAAAATGAGTTACGATAAATTAAAAATAAGTCTCAGCAGAAATGTCCCTTATGAATACTTTCTCCCAATAAAGGTTTGTTTTCCTCGTTCATGAGTTACTTTGTAAGGGAGAGAATTCTCTGAGGTTGCAAATATTAGTTCACAAATCTGAATGTTTTGTCACTGCACTATAACATAGATCATTATAGTAATTTATTTTCAGTTGTCACTTCTCATTTTCTTTCTTTAATCCTCTTCCTCTTCCCCAGGTACTTTCCATTGTGCCTTCTTGCCAGCTTCATACAATGTTTGGAGCTCCATGACTAAATCACCATTAGCCTTTAATTCACAGTACTTCTGATACAGAGCAAGAGCTGTTCTGGCATCCTCTATGCTATCGTGGGTTACACTCTGAATCTTGAGTTCTGTAGGAAAAAATTAATTAGGTTAATCAACATTGCTAAATTACTGCTTGTTGGGTATGAATAGACCATTTTAACTGATTTATTGTCTCAAAATCATTGTTTTGATGAAATTGCACACAAAGCAAATGCAACCCATTAGGGTTGTACAGTGCCTGGGAAATGGGAGGTAATAATTTGATTAAAGGAAGGCTATAGTGTTATAATCACCTATATTTGATTAAAGAAGCCTGTTGCACAGGCAAAACAGTTTGACATTAAAGATACTTAGGTGTTAATCATGTTGTATTCATCAAAGGGGAAAAGGCAGCTCCATTTCTTGGATCAAGAGCCCTTAAATAGCATTAAGGCACTCCCTTGAAAAGGCTGCTAGACTAGGTTGTTTATCAATGAGGGATGTTCTTTGCCTTCTGTGTTGTGTGCTTGCTATATTAGTGGATGTATTTCTTTAAGAATAATCATGACCACAAAATAGTTTTAACTGGTATACCATGCTGAAGTACCTGTTTTTAAAAAGGAGAGGCTGAAGCAGCTAATTGTATATAAATCTTTGTTACCTTCCTCGCATTAGGTACTTCATTTCTCGAGGGCATTGCCTAAAGCAGAATTTTCCCCAAAGATATTTCAGTTATCAGAAAGTATTAAAGCCAATTAGGACTATTTCTAACACTTCCAGAAAGGCTGTTAATTGATGAAAAATGTGGACCTTTAATGAAATTTAATGCTGAATGAACAGGGACATGGTAGCCTAATGTAGAAAGAACATGTTTCACTGATGCATAAAATTTTTATATAATTTTTTTAACATGCTGCCATCTCCCACTAAGGCAACATGACCCAAGAAAAACTTTCACAAGTCATTCACCCAATCACTGTCCTCCCAGAAGTGTGCTAACATCACATTTAATACTAAACTTACCACTGCAGCTCCAATTTAAATGGTGAAGGAAACTTAATTTGAAAAAGCAGCAAGAGTTATTGAGCACTGCTACTGCAGTTGCACTTAAGACCATAAAACTTGTGAATCCAAGAGTTCAACAAAATTGTAGGGTCCTGAATGCAGGTGTGCCACCAACAACAATGTACTATTAGTGTCCTGTCAGCTTTTGTATGCAGGGGTGCCACTGCAACAATAGGTAAATACACTCAGAGTATTTGAGGTAAGAGCTATACTAGCATAGAGGGGCTGCAGCTTTCATGGGTCAATAGAAAAATTAGACTGGCATGGTTAAAGCTTCTGCTAGATTTCCTTGGCACTTAGTGGTGCAAGTGCATCCAGATAATCTAAAGGCCAAAGAAAACTTGGCGTGTGGCGGCAGCTGCAACTTAACTACACCCAAGATGCAAATAACAGCTGCAGACACTTTCATTGGAAGCTTATTACCCTCTGTTACATAAGTGTAGCATTTCACATCTGAATCTAGTAAACAGATGTACCACAAGGTTCCTAATACAGCATATCAATGACTTAAGCAGGACACAATGGCACTGATGTGCATGGCAACCTGGCATCAGTTGCACTCAACTAGTGAAGGTAGTAGGTAGTAGGTTGGTAGACAGCAACCACCCAGGGAGGTACTACCGTCCTGCCAGGTGACTGTGAAACAGAAACCTGAAACTGTTTTACATGATGGTAGGATTGCTGGTGTCTTTTTTCTGTCTCATAAACACGCTGGATAACAGGTATATCTAGCTACTTCTACTTACACTTTAGGTCACACTACACTGGCATACACATGCATATATATACATACACACATCTAGGTTTTTCTTCTTTTTCTTAATAGCTCTTGTTCCTTTTATTTTCTCTATTGTCCATGGGGAAGTGGAAAAGAATCTTTCCTCCGTAAGCCATGCGTGTCGTATGAGGCGACTAAGATGCCGGGAGCAATGGGCTAGTAACCCTTCTCCTGTACAAATCTACTAAAAACGAGAAGAAGAAAAACTTTATAAAATTGGGTTGTCTGAATGTGCGTGGATGTAGTGCGGATGATAAGAAAGAGATGATTGCCGATGTTATGAATGAAAAGAAGTTGGATGTCCTGGCCCTAAGCGAAACAAAGCTGAAGGGGGTAGGCGAGTTTCAGTGGGGAGAAATAAATGGGATTAAGTCAGGAGTATCTGAGAGAGTTAGAGCTAAGGAAGGGTAGCAATAATGTTGAAGGATCAGTTATGGAAGGAAAAGAGGGAATATAAATGTGTAAATTCAAGGATTATGTGGATTAAAATAAGGGTCGGATGCGAAAAGTGGGTCATAATAAGCGTGTATGCACCTGGAGAAGAGAGGAGTGTAGAGGAGAGAGAGAGATTTTGGGAGATGTTAAGCGAATGTATAGGAACTTTTGAACCAAATGAGAGAGTAATTGTGGTAGGGGACCTAAATGCTAAAGTGGGAGAAACATGCAGAGAGGGTGTAGTAGGTAAGTTTGGGGTGCCAGGTGTAAATGATAATGGGAGCCCTTTGATTGAACTTTGTATAGAAAGGGGTTTAGTTATAGGTAATACATATTTTAAGAAAAAGAGGATAAATAAGTATACAAGATATGATGTAGGGCGTAATGACAGTAGTTTGTTGGACTATGTATTGATAGATAAAAGACTGTTGAGTAGACTTCAGGATGTACATGTTTATAGAGGGGCTACAGATATATCAGATCACTTTTTAGTTATAGCTACAGTGGGAGTAAAAGGTAGATGGGATACAAGGAAAATAGAATCAGTAAGTAAAAGAGAGGTGAAGGTTTATAAACTAAAAGAGGAGGCAGTTAGGGTAAGATATAAACAACTATTGGAGGATAGATGGGCTAGTGAGAGTGTAGGCAATGGGGTCGAAAATGTATGGGGTAGATTTAAAAATGTAGTGTTAGAGTGTTCAGCAGAAGTTTGTGGTTACAGGCGAGTGGGTGCGTTAGGGAAGAGGAGCGATTGGTGGAATGATGATGTAAAGAGAGTAGTAAGGAGAAAAAGTTAGCATATGAGAGGTTTTACAAAGTAGAAGTGATGCAAGGAGGGAAGAGTATATGGAGAGAAAAAGAGAGGTTAAAAGAGTGGTGAAGCAATGTAAAAAGAGAGCAGATGAGAGAGTGGGTGAGATGTTATCAGCAAATTTTGTTGAAAATAAGAAAAAGTTTTGGAATGAGATTAATAAGTTGAGGAAGCCTAGAGAACAAATGGATTTGACAGTTAAAAATAGGAGAGGAGAGTTATTAAATGGAGAGTTAGAGGTATCGGGAAGATGGAGAGAATATTTTGAGGATTTGTTAAATGTTGATGAAGACAGGGAAGCTGTGATTTCGTGTGTAGGGCAAGGAGGAATAACATCTTGTAGGAGTGTGGAAGAGCCAGTTGTGGGTGTAGGGAAAGTTCGTGAGGCAGTGGGTAGAATGAAAGGGGGTAAGGCAGCTGGGATTGATGGGATAAAGATAGAAATGTTAAAAGCAGGTGGGGATATAATTTTGGAGTGGTTGGTGCTATTATTTAATAAATGTATGGAAGAGGGTAAGGTACCTAGGATTGGCAGAGAGCGTGTATTGTTCCTTTGTATAAAGGCAAAGGGGACAAAAGAGAGTGCAAAAATTATAGGGGAATAAGTCTGTTGAGTGTACCTGGTAAAGTGTATGGTAGAGTTATTATTGAAAGAATTAAGAGTAAAACAGAAAGCAGGATAGCAGATGAACAAGGGGGCTTTAGGAAAGGTAGGGGTGTGTAGACCAAGTGTTTACAGTGAAACATATAGGTGAACAGTATTTGGATAAGGGTAAAGATGTTTTTGTGGCATTTATGGATTTGGAAAAGGCGTATGATAGGGTAGATAGGGGGCAATGTGGCAGATGTTGCAGGTGTATGGAATAGGAGGAAGGTTACTGAAAGCAGTGAAGAGTTTTTATGAGGATAGTGAGGCTCAGGTTAGAGTGTGTAGGAGGGAAGGGACTATTTCCCAGTAAAAGTGGGCCTTAGACAAGGATGTGTGATGTCACCGTGGTTGTTCAATATATTTATAGATGGGGTTGTAAGAGAAGTGAATGCGAGGGTCTTGGCAAGAGGTGTTGGGCTAAAAGATAAAGAAGCAAATACAAAGTGGGAGTTGTCACAGTTGCTTTTTGCTGATGACACTGTGCTTTTGGGAGATTCTGAAGAGAAGCTGCAGAGGTTGGTGGATGAATTTGGTAGGGTGTGTAAAAGAAGAAAATTGAAAGTGAATATAGGAAAGAGTAAGGTGATGAGGATAACAAAAAGAATAGGTGACGAAAGATTGGATATCAGATTGGAGGGAGAGAGTATGGAGGAGGTGAATGTATTCAGATATTTGGGAGTGGACATGTCGGCGGATGGGTCTATGAAGGATGAGGTGAATCATAGAATTGATGAGGGGAAAAGGGTGAGTGGAGCACTCGGAGTCTGTGGAGACAAAGAACCTTGTCCATGGAAGTAAAGAGGGAATGTATGAGAGTATAGTTATACCAACGCTCTTATATGGGTGTGAAGCATGGGTGATGAATGTTGCAACGAGGAGAAGGCTGGAGGCAGTGGAGATGTCATGTCTGAGGTCAATGTGTGGTGTGAATATAATGCAGAGAATTCGGAGTTTGGAAATTAGGAGGAGGTGCGGGATTACCAAAACGATTGTCCAGAGAGCTGAGGAGGGGTTGTTGAGGTGGTTTGGACATGTAGAGAGAATGGAACGAGACAGAGTGACTTCGAGAGTGTATAAATCTGTAGTGGAGGGAAGGCGGGGTAGGGGTCGGCCTAGGAAAGGTTGGAGGGAGGGGGTAAAGGAAGTTTTGTGTGCGAGGGGCTTGGATTTCCAGCAAGCATGTGTGAGCGTATTTGATAGGAGTGAATGGAGGCATATGGTTTTTAATACTTGACGTGCTGTTGGAGTGTGAGCAAAGTAACATTTATGAAGGGATTCAGGGAAACCGGCAGGCCGGACTTGAGTTCTGGAGATGGGAAGTACAGTGCCGGCACTCTGAAGGAGGGGTGTAAATGTTGCAGTTTTATAACTGTAGTGTAAAGCACCCTTCTGGCAAGACAGTGATGGAGTGAATGATGATGAAAGTTTTTCTTTTTCGGGCCACCCTGCCTTGGTGGGAATCGGCCGATGTGTTAATAAAAAAAAATAAAAATAGTGAAGGTATGATGTAGGGCAACAGTGAAGTATCTGTGCCAGTTCCTGAGTTTAGTTAAAACAATTCACAAAAGGAACAGTGGAACTTGTAAACCTACCTAGAATGTTACATGCATGCATTAAATATAACATTAAGCCTCAGTTTAAAGTAATCTTATCATCCAAATGATGAGAATACTTTTCCATGACTAATAATAATAAGAATTCTTGATTTAACAGAGAATGTCCATTATTTCCAGACACAGATTTTGTCTGTTAAATAAAAAATCCAATCAAGATTTTACTCTACTGATAATATAATAGTTAAGTTTATTGTACTGATAATTTGACATTTTAATAAAAATTTATTATTTTCTTTTAACTATAACTAAAGAACCTTGTAAACAGATATACTGCACTAATTTATATATCTGTCTTGAGTAATACAAAGAAAACTTACTAAGGAAATGCCAGGCGAGAAACTTAAGGGAGACCATACGATTATGCGACATGTGGAAGAGGTGCACAGTATCTATCAGCTGTGCCATCGGTACTGTCATGTTAATTACCCTGCAAGAAAATTTGGTTGAACTATTGCAGATGCAGTACTGGCCTTTACATTTTTAAGAGAGATTGGACAATGGGAACTGACCAAGAACTGAAAAAATTAATAAATTCAAAAATAAAAAAATGAGCTCTTTAGATAACCCACTTTTGTTTGTATGAACCCAATATTCTAAGTGTTTTTCACTACATTTAATTTAAACAAATATATGGGCTCCATTTCTGTTAGTGACATCACAAAGTAGAGAACCTAATTTTTATAAAATTAACTTGGCAGCTAAAGACAGTAATTAGTAGTGTGATGGCATGGTAGAGATAATGAGAATAAAAGAGGCAAATGTGCTTAGATATTTAGTATATATTTTTCTTATTTACTTAGGATTTTTTTTGTTGGTTTACTATAAAATAGCCACTTGAGAAATAAATAAAAAGCTGTTGCTTAACTGATTATAAAATTAAACAAATCATCTATTTGCATATGGCAACACAAAAAAAAGGTGTAAACTAAATTTTTAAGAGTATGATGACAATTGTATATATGACCAAAAAAATATTTACCACCTTGAATGAAACAAACATTATTGCTACTGTTGCACATTGTCACTTACCTAAAATCATTCTTTAATCCATGTCCTACAAATTTCACTCCTTTATCAACCAGGTATCTTAGTTTCACGTAAGTTGATTTGAGGGTTGTTAAATGCTTTTGAGAAAAATTAGCATCAAGGTCTCCAGGTTTAATCCCTGAAAACTGTGTGAGGTAGTCCACCACTTGTTCTTGAGTAGAAATATAGTCGTCAAGAAAGGGTGTGCCTTCCAATGGACCTTGCCTATGATCGAATAAATATACGATTACTTTGCTAAACAAAATTAAAGCACTAGTTATGTGTAACCTAGCAGTCTTAAATTTCTATTGCCATATGTAAAAATGTAATGCAACTCAAAAATATTAATGGAAATGGATAAAGCATTATTCTATTTTATGCCAAAAAATTTTAAATAGTAGAAATGTAAAAAGAACTGGGTTAATGGGGAAACCAAATATGTGATGAACAGTTGTATGGATAATACCATTAGACAACACACACTGAAAAATGAAGGAATCAAAAGCACAAATATACAACCAATGAAATGTGAAATACTGTCTTAAAACAATGCTACTTTCTTCCTACATAATTAATGAATAATTGCCTGGCAGACCCCACAGCAATTACAATGGTTAGGTTAGGTAAGATTTGTCAGGAAACAAAACATATTTCCTGACGTGGGTCTTCGTCATATGATTACCCGCCGCTGGAGCTTTTGGTCATCTGACAGAGGCCTTCTGCTGGCTTACTTGCCAGCCCTTTTAAAATTTATGGTTATGATTATAACCATTTTTATAAGTGGGACTGTAAACCCAGCATGGTTTAGAAAAGTTTAATTTCAAGCCCTGAGCTGTCAAATCTTGAGAGATTCACATGTAATACTGTCGAGACATAAGCCAATTTTGTTTACACAAAATCAAAACAATACAGCAGATTAAATGAACCAAAGGAATGGTTAAACAAATCTGAATCAATTTGTTTAAGGGCATCTTACAAGGTTCACTAAAATGGTGACTCAGTATTAAAAGGAAACAATTGCCTCTTTTACTTTACTTCTTTTTCATTGAGAATGAGATGTATTTAATGCAAAGCAGCCCCTTATTTAATAATGAATAATCAACATCATCCTAGGTAGTAGGTTGGTAGACAGCAACCGCCCAGGGAGGTACTACCATCTTGCCAAGTGAGTGTGAAATGGAAGCCTGTAATTGTTTTACATGATGGTAGGATTGCTGGTGTCTTTTCTGTCTCATAGACATGCAAGATTTCAGGTACGTCTTGCTACTTACACTTGGGTCACACTACACATAATGTACAAGCATATATATACCCACCCCTCTGGGTTTTCTTCTATTTTCTTGCTAGTTCTTGTTCTTGTTTATTTCATCTTATCTCCATGGTGAAGTGGAACAGAATTCTTCCTCCATAAGCCACGTGTGTCGTAAGAGGCGACTAAAATGCCGGGAGCAAGGGGCTAGTAACCCCTTCTCCTGTATACATTACTAAAGTTAAAAAGAGAAACTTGTTTTTCTTTTTGGGCCACCCTGCCTTGATGGGATACAGCCAGTTTGTTGAAAGAAGAAGAATCAACATCACATGTGACCTATCTCCAAATACACATTAACCACATACCATGTGTAGCACAAGCAAGACTATGTATCTCAAAAACCACAATCTCCACTAGTCCATTACTTCTACTATGCTTTACCATGATTCACTGTGCTCACTTGGTTGATTTATCAAATGAAACCCATTTTTAATTAATTTCTTTATCTAACTTAAAACTTCTCTACTGTACAGTGGACCCTCGGTTTTCGTTCACCTCCAAACTCGAACAATTATGTAAGTGTATTTTCGTAAGTGCTTTTGTAAGTGTATTTTTGGGGTTCTGAAATGACTAATCTAATTTACATTTGTCCTTATGGGAACAAATTCGTTCGGTAACAGCACTCAAACAGCATTCTGGAAAGAATTTTCAACGAAAACCGAGGGTCCACTGTATATGATTCATCAATAAGTCTTAAATGTAAATCCTTTGCAACACACTATCAACAATTCATCCATTATAATTAAAACATGTAATCAATTTAAATTATGCTGTTAAAAGGCTCCCCACACTTAGTCCTAACTAACATTTTACTTTTTTACATAAAGAAAAACAGTTGCAAAAACTACCACTAAGGGCTTAGCCTAAAATCAATACAAAAATATTTAAAAACAATTCTTTCAAATATTGAAGCAAATTATACCCTCTTATGCAGGTAATCCTTGCAACAGACTTTTGTGATGGCTTAATAGTAGTTCTAGTACCATCACTACGAATCTCTGCTTCTTCCTGGTGAAGGTTCACAAACTCTGCATCCATGGCTACCAAATCACCTGCAACAACAATTGAGATTATCAAGAAAATTTGAATTATCCATTTTACTTTTTATCATAATTACTGTATGGTATTTAGCTTTCTTTTTAACATACCAGCCCATCTCCCTCCAAAGTAGGGTGACCCAAAAATAAGAGGAAATATATTCACAATCATTCATTCAATCACTATCTTGCCAGAAGCGTGCTGATATTACAGTTCAGATGGCCCTCTGAATTACAAAATCCTCACCCCTCCTTCAGAGTTCAGGTGCTGTAGTTCCCACCTCTAGGTCTTGAAGTCTGGCTAACCAATTTTCCCTGAATCCTTTCAAAAATATTACCTTGCTCACACTCCAATAGCACATCAAATGGGGAAATACATCTAGTCTTATGGTTGATGATCAACACACATTTACCAGAATACATTTATGTCAGAATGAGATTTATCAATAAATCCAATGGCTTTATTTACTGTACACAGGATAAGAGCAGGGTAATGAAAACATTTCTACGACCTAGGTAAAAATTTATGTTGGGTTGGTTTTCACAAAAATTATTCCAAAGACTTCACTGAAAAACAACAATGCATGTAAGATTGGAAACTGCCTCAGTAAATAGTGGTACTAGTTGCAAGTGTAGTACAAAGATGGGAAAAATATAGCAAGGAAAATACAGTAAAAAAAAAAAAAATGTAAAATTATATTAATTGAAAAAAAAGTGGAAAAGAAAAAATCCAAAACATATGCTATTATGTGGGATTGCGAAGTGAATACATCCAAGGTTAAAAAAAAAAAATAAGAAAGCATATGCCTTCTTTACTCTCCCTTCCCCCATTCATACTTCCATAGAAAATGCACAATAGAGTGGACCCTCGCTATTCGAACATTCTTCATTCCAGAATGCTGTTCAAGTGCTGTTACCAAACGAATTTATTCCCATAAGGAATGATGTAAATTAGATTAGTCCATTTCAGACCCCCAAAAATACACTTATAAAAGCACTTACAATAATAAACTTACATAAAAGGGTGAGTTTGGAGTGTTCGAATAGCGAGGGTCCACTGTACAGTGGACCCCCGGATTACGTCATTTTTTCGTTCAAGAATGCTGTTCAAGTGCCATTACTGAACGAATTTATTCCCTTAAGGAATACCGTAAATTAGATTAGTCCTTTTAGACCCCCAAAAATACACTTACAAAAGCACTTACAAAAATAAACTTACATAAAAGGGCGAGTTTGGAGACCATCGTAAACCGGGGGTCCACTGTACGTATTTGAATAAAGAAACACACATCAAAGTCAGTTAAATCTTACCTTCCCCAGGCATTTCATCAGCTGTAAGAGGTGTGAAAGTGATCCTCTTCCTTCCACGTTGTGCTAATGACTTATCTTCACCAAATACATCCACAGTAATTGGATTAATTTGTTCTACAGAATGGGATTCGGAAGGTAACTGCCGTCGCTGCCAGTACAGAACACAGGGTGTCTTCCAGCCTAGTGGAAACCACAATGCTTCTTCTTGTCCAATTGGCTGGATGCTATCAAAATTAAGTTAAAAATAAATATACGTATTTTTAAAGTTATTTTATATGAAAGTGACATCGGATATTTTAATAATCATTTATCTTTCAAGTTATACATTTTTATTAAAAAATACCACAAATCATTTTTATTATTAATTAATATTGTTATTACTATTATCATTATTTTGAGGGAAGCACTAAACCCACAGGTTCGATCCAAGAAAGGGGAGGACAATTCCAATAGCTTGGACTTCACTATGGGATAAGTAGACACTGAGGATACTATATTTGCATTCATCTATACAAAAATAAAAGGACTAATTAAGGTGCTACAGGTATAGCAATAGAATATGAGCAAGGAAAGGCAATTAAAATGCAGGTGCAGTACATTTGAAAAAGAGTATGCATGAATGTGTAAATGTAATTAACTACAGTATTTGAATTTACAGGACTGAGTTCTACTAGCTTTTGAGCCTGCCTCTCAGCTTTTGATTAACTCAAGTGAATTAGTTTGGTCACATTAATATTTAAATCCCAATATAGTCTACTATATAGGGATTTAAATCTAAATGCTCCTAAAAACTACTGTAATCAAATGATCCACACTGGAAACTTAAAAATGTATAGGAAAAATAGCATTATATTCCAAGATTTTATAAATATCCTACAATTTTTTCTAAACAAATAAAAAATGTGTGTACTATACAACTTTCATTGCATTCTGGGAGTTCTGATTTCCTGAAGTTGAGTATCTTGAAAGGAAGTGCTATGAAGGGTTACTGAGCTTCTATGGATGCTGCTAGAAAGATCTTAGATGTTGATGTTGTGTGTTGGTATGGCAGTGCCTCTGTATTTTGATTCCCAGAAGGCCTTCGACACAGTTCCTCACAAGAGATTAGTGCAGAAGCTAGAGGATCAGGCACGTATAACAGGAAGGGCACTGCAATGGATCAGAGAATACCTGACAGGGAGGCAACAACGAGTCATGGTACGAGATGAGGTATCACAATGGGCGCCTGTGACGAGTGGAGTCCCACAGTGGTCAGTCCTAGGACAAGTGGTATTCTTGGTATATGTGAATGACATGACGGAAGGGATAGACTCAGAAGTGTTCCTGTTTGCAGATGATGTGAAATTAATGAGGAGAATTAAATCAGATGAGGATCAGGCAGGACTACAAAGAGACCTGGACAGGCTGGACACGTGGTCCAGCATCTGGCTACTCGAATTTAACCCCGCCAAATGCAAAGTCAATCTGGTAGTGTACAGCATTCAAATTGAGGCTTCTATCCATGCTATGATTACTTTAAGGAAGGCTATTGCACTAATGTTAAGGTTAAGGTCTCTTCCATACCAGAGAGCTGATTCTCTTTCTCATTTAAGTCAGCGTCATCCTCATCCAACAGTACTTCTGTCTATCTCATGCAAGTCCTTAAAACTTACCAGCTCTACAATTTCCCACCTTGTAGATTATTAATTACAGCACATAATAATTTTCCCATCAGGCATTTATATTAGTGTGGCTCACTTCATCCCACGATGATTTCACAGCCTTAATGGCATCAGCCATGTTCAACCAACACCTAAAGTCCTATGATTCCAATTTCTGGGTGTGTGAGACTTTTTTTTTTTTTTTTTGTCAATGCCTTCTTTGTGAATGGGACCTATGTTTAAAGCAAGGAGTTCATTACAGTACCCCCTTTCTTAATACAATGAAAAATACAAAGAATAAAAAACTTAAGCAATTTTCATATGTAAAAAAAATGATAAGTTTCGAGAATGACAAAGAATACTGGAATAAACACAGTTTACTGTAATTCTCTGGTGGCCTGGAGGGGCTCTGGTGGCCTGGTGGCTAAAGCTCTCGCTTCACATGGTGAGGGTCTGGGTTCGATTCCCAGCCAGGGTAGAAACATTGGGCGTGTTTCTCTACACCTGTTGTCTATGTTTACCCAAAAGTAAAATGGGTACCTGGGTGTTAGTCGACTGGTGTGGGTCGCACCCTGGGACACTGACCTAATTTGCCCAAAATGCTCAGCATAACAAGGGGCTTTCTATATAGTAGTATGTCATTGATGTCAGCTAGGCCTGCATACCTTGTACATGTTCTTGTAGTAAATAAAGATTATATTATTATTATACTAGGAAGAGACAAGGGAGGCTGTAACATCATTAACCCTTGGAACTTCATAAGCTTTAAAACTTGATACCTATCAAAAATGTGTAAAGCAAGAGTATGTGAAGGTTAACATATTAATGGTATACAATACTGACAACTGATCACTTCAAAATTACCTCTCCTCTTCTATTGTCTCTAGTGTTATATTCTCTTGTATTTGACTGAAGAAGCCTGTTGTTCAGGGAAAATGTTTCATCAATAAAAATGCACAAGTGATGCACATGTACCTTTTATTTCTCAACATGTGAAGGTAAGATTAATGAGAAATGTCCATAGAAATCACCTGCTAGATTAATGTGGAGGAATCACAGTACAGTGCATTGATAAGCAAAAGGAGAGAAAAGGCGATCAAGCAAATTAGTGAAAATTCTGTGTGGGTTGTCTTAAAGAACTACGTATAGGCAAAAACAAAATCTAAATTAAAGTTTGAAGGCAAGCAAAATAGTAAAATATTTTAATAAAGCATATGAATTACCTTATATCATTAAAAAGATACCAGTGGGAAACAGATGACACTTTGGCACGTACATGATAGCCTGGACCAACCCTGATACAGGCTACCAAATTGTTCTTATCAGGGAAGCGTGGGTCAGCTATGTGGGACACAACACCGACAAGCTCATAGACAACACCACATTCATTGTCTTTGGCATCTTCAAGCTGGACAAGAAAATGTCTATATTAACAACTGTAAAAGCTTAGAAGACATGCTTCTCAGCTAACCTCAGATAATGTGATATATAATACTGTTTAGGGAGCAAGGGGCTAGTAACCCCTTCTCCTGTATAAATTACTAAATGTAAAAAGAAGAAAAACTTTATAGTTTTCTTCTTTTTCAAGTCACCCTGCCTTGGTGGGAGACAGCCAGATGTTAAAAAAAAAAGTATCACAACATGTCACTCACTGAAGACAGCTTAATTTTCTCTCACCTCACTTTTTGAGATATCCGAGAGTGATACAGTGCCATCCTCATTAAGTTTAGCTCTCATACCAGGTGGCACCCATGAATATTCCATTGTTTGGTCCAGGAGACTAAGTACATGTGCTGGTTGCTGACCTGCTCAAAGTAAAAAGTGGATTGTAGAACAACCTTCCATTTCTGTTTTGCCTGCAGAAGGTATCATTAACAGAATGATTATAGATCATGCACAAAAGAGTGACAGTGACTGGTGATAGCTCAAAGAATCTTCATTTTTAAGGCACATTATAAGATGAGATTAAATGAGTAAAGAAAAACTAATTACAAGCATACACGTCATACGCTACCCCTCTGCTCCATACCCTGTTGAACTCTGATTACATTTTTTACTGTACCACTGATCAGTTCAAATAAATATGAAGGAGCCTCCTTTCTGGATATTTAGCCTGTGGACCTATATATCTTGTGACAGTACATTTAGGGTAAATTTGTGCCTAGTCATTGATTTTTGTTTAAAAACAAATGGTAATTTTTTTTTGTCTCAATGGTTATTGCCTCAAAAGCTCTGTTCCAATTAAATGTTATTTTAATCCCAGGTGAGTATTATACAACTAATGGCAAACAACGAATGCCAAGGTGGCCACAGAACAAAAAAAAAATTACATTGGACTTTACATGGGATATTTTACAGGGATGTAAAACAGAAGAATTTTTTTTAGAAAATCTTCCAAGCTGTCATAATTTCAAGAGGCTAAAGTGGAAGCTTAAGCAATTAGTGATACGTAAACTTGCTACAAAATTTTTTTGAGGGTGTAGTGAAAAACTGGAAAATATAGAAACATTTTTAAGTTCACGGATCAAAAATAATAAATGAAATACACATTTAATTCAGACACAGAAGATATTCACTTTATTGGAATATCTAAAAGAAAAAGACAACAATCTAAAGCCTAACCCACCTTATAATAGGGCCCTCCTGTATTAAGGACTGAAAGTAATAAAGTGGAGCATAATAAAATGACCGGGAGGGCATATGAATCTTGGGGTGGAGGGAAAAAGGGGTAGGGATCATCCCAGGAAGGGTAGGAGGGAGGAAGAGAATAAAGGAAAGTTCTGAGTGTTAGGGGGCTTGTACATTTAACAGTCTTGTGAGAGCATGTTTGACTGGAGTGGAGACAAGTGGTTTTTGTGACCTGACGTGCTGTTGGAGAGTGAGTAAGGTAACATTTATGAAGGGATTCAGGGAAAGAGGTTTGCCAGGCTCAGTCCTGAAGGTGGGATGTACAGAACCAGTATTTTAAAGGAATGGTGAGGTTGTTGCATGCTTCTGGGAAGACAACAAATGAATGAATGAATGAATGGATCACCCTGCATCGGTGAGAGGAAAATTGTGAACTAAAAAAACTAAATTCTTTGCCTAAAGTACAATGGAAAAATTAAGTTATCTCATGCTCAGCATTTTCAATTCTCATATAAATAGTCTTTTAAATATGTTTTTAATGTTAAGTAAACTTTATTACTTCCAATATTATAATCCCTCATCCAGATCCAAAATAAATCTACACATACCTTCTCCAGCGTCACGACCAGGATGCCAAAATCTGCAGTCATGACGAGTGCAACCCTGACCATACCTACAAGGTCGAGCAGGAGAGGGCTGTGAGGAAGAGCTGTCTGGGTACCTCTTTGATGGTGTGGATGGACTACCTGCTATTTAAATTTTTAAATACAAACTTGCAAAAATTAATAATAATGTTGAGATACTGTACATAAAAAATTCCACTTTATTGTTTATTAGCTTCACAGGGTAATATGATATTCTATGACAAGCTTGAAATATTTAAACATAATCTGAAAGATGTTTTAGCATGCTCTTTGAATACATCATGCAAATATTTCACCTGCAATTTTGTGCATAAAGTTTTATGTTTGTTACAGTACACGTCTCTCACCTGCAGTAAGGGAAGGAGTATTTCTTTCATTTGCCTTACTTAATTCTTTATCATTATTTCCATATTTAGCTTCAGATTTTTTCTTTTCTTCTTCTCTCTTTTTATCTCGGACATCTGTCAACAAAAGTTCAAACTGGTGTTTCCAGAACTTGAAATCCTGTCAAGTGAGGAAGAGTACGTCAAATCCATTTTCATGTAGACTGTGGCATGTAGCGTGCCACAATGAAGAACCATGAACAAGTATTATACAGGCCGCCCTGCTTATACAGCAGGTGAAAATCGTTGTGAAGTTAAACATAGCCTTTTTTCACTATCAAATGCATAAAAAAGATGTTTATGCTATCATATATTAAGTGATGCTGTGCTTTTGGAAGATTCTAAAGAAAAGTTGCAAAGGTTAGTGGACGAGTTTGGGAGGGTGTGTAAAGGTAGAAAGTTGAAAGTGAACATAGATAAGACTAAGATGATGAGGGTATCAAACAATTTAGATAAAGAAAAATTGGATATCACATTGGAGAGAGGGAGTATGGAAGAAGTGAATGTGTTCAAGTATTTGGGAGTAGACTTGTTAGCAGTTGGGTTTATGAAGGATGAGATAAACCATAGAACTGATGAAGGAAAAAGGGTGGGTGGTGCATTGAGGTATTTGTGGAGACAAAGAACATTATCCATGGAGGCAAAGAAGAATGTATGAAAGTACAGTGGTACCAACACTCTTATATGGGCATGAAGCATGGGTTGTAAATGCTGCAGCAAGGAGGCTGGAGGCAGTGGATATGTTGTGTCTAAGGGCAATGTGTGGTGTAAATGTTATTGCAGAGAATTCGTAGTGTGGAAATTAGGAGGAGGCATGGAGTTACCACAAGTATTATTCAGAGGGCTTTGGAGGGGTTTGTTGAGGTGGTTTGGTCATTTAGAGAAGATGAAGCAAAATAGGATGACTTGGAGGGTGTATAAATCTGTAGTGGAGGGGAGGAGGGGTAGAGGTTGTCCTAGAAAAGGATGGAGGAAGGGGGTGAAAGAGGTTTTGTGTGCAAGGGGCTTGAACATACAGCAGGCATGTGTGAGCACATTAGATAGGAGTGAATGGAGCCGAATAGTTTTTGGGACTTGACAGAGTTGTTGGAGTGTGAGCAGAGTAATATTTTGTGAATGTAAAGGGATTCAGGGAAACTGGTTAACCGGACTTGAGTCCTGGAGGTGGGAAGTACAATGCCTGCACTTTCAAGGAGGGGTTTGGGATATTGGCTGTTTGGAGTGACATCTGAACTGTTGTATCTGGGCACATCTGCAAAGACAGTGATTATGTATGAATGATGGTAAAAGTGTTGAATGATGGTGAAAGTGCTGAATGATGGTGAAAAAGCTGAATGATGGTGAAAGTGTTTCTTTCTTTTTTGGGTCACCCCTGCCTTGGTGAGAGACAGCCGACATGTTGAAAAAAAATGATAGTATACATTAATAAACAAACAGTAGTATGCTTAATAGGTAAACAAAGGGGTTTCATAATAGAAACTAAGCCATTCTATTCTCAGTAAAAAGTGAGTATATTACATAAAAATGCACAATGCACAAAAAATTAGTTCTTAATTAAAATGTACAAGAATTAAGGACAACACCTACTTGAGCACTATCAAGGCCACAGTTCATAGCCAAAATATCTGGTAGTGTCTTATAGCGCCGCCACTGCTCAATTGGTTGATACCTAGTACAAGAATCACACCAGGCTTGTCTTGTTTGCTCAAGACTCATACTGCGTTCAACCACTGATGAAAATGAACAGCGGCCTGCTTGATAGAGAAAATAATTATTGGGGAGGTATGGAAAGGAGATTGAGGGAAGGGGACTAATAATACAATACTACTGTACTGTACAATATAATACTATTGTACTGTACAATACAATACTATTGTACTGTACAATACAATATTACTGTACTGTACAATACAATACTACTGTACAATACAATACTACTGTACTGTACAATACAATACTACTGTACTGTACAATACAATAGTACTGTACTGTACAATACAATACTACTGTACTGTACAATACAATACTACTGTACTGTACAATACAATACTACTGTACTGTACAATACAATACTACTGTACTGTACAATACAATACTACTGTACTGTACAATACAATACTACTGTACTGTACAATACTACTGTACTGTACAATACAATACTACTGTACTGTACAATACAATACTACTGTACTGTACAATACAATACTACTGTATTGTACAATGCAATACTACTGTACTGTACAATACAATACTACTGTACTGTACAATACAGTCATACCTCAGTTAACGATGGCGTCGGATAGCGATAAATTCGGTTAGTGATACATTTTTACGTCAAAATAGTGACTACGTTAACTATGTTTGCTTATGTTTACGATATTCGTCCCAGACGCGTCCGCGTGGCGCCCAGCTATGCGGGCACTCCAGGGAGCATCAGTGTGCTATTGTTTACAAGCGAGAGCGACCACCACCCACTCCACCCACGCATTCATACCAGTATATTGTCATTATTCCACTGTTTTTAGTTCTTGCAACTGCTAAATAAGCTACCATGGGTCAAAGGAAAGCTCCTAGTGCTAAGCCTGTGGCAAAGAGGCTCAGAAATACAGTAGAACTGAAGGAGATAATAGAAAAATATGAAAGTGGAGTGCGTATCACTGAGCTGGCCAGGCTGTATGGTAAAGCCAATTCTACCATCGCTACCATTGTGGCCAAGGGAAATACACGTAAAATGAAGGAAGCTGTTGTTGCAAAAGGTGCATTTGTGATCACAAAACAGAGATCGCAAGTGCTGGAAGACGTGGAAAATTTGTTGTTGGTGTGGATCAACGAGAAACAGTTAGCAGCAGATACTGTTTCGCAGGCAATAATATGTGAAAAAGCAAGGCAGTTGCATGATGATCTCGTTAAGAAAATGCCTGCAACAAGTGCTGAAGTGAGCAAATTTAAAGCCAGCAGAGGCTGGTTTCAAAAATTTAAGAATCGAAGTGGCATACATAGTGTTGTGAGGCATGGTGAGGCAGCCAGTTGTGACAAAAGTGCGGCTGAAAAATATGTGCCTGAATTCCACTAGTTCATAGAGGCTGAACAATTCCTCCCCCAACAAGTGTTTAATTGTGATGAAACAGGCCTGTTTTGGAAGAAAATGCCCAACAGGACCTTCATTACTCAGGAGGAAAAGGCACAGCCAGGACATAAGCCTATGAAAGACAGGCTAACTTTGATGCTTTGTGCTAATGCCAGTGGTGATTGCAAAGTGAAGCCTTTACTGGTGTATCTTTTTGAAAATCCCCGAGTGTTTGGCAGATGCGGTATCACCAAGTCTAACTTGTGTGTGATGTGGAAGTCTAACAAAAAGGCATGGGTCACAAAGGACATTTTCTTAGAGTGGTTCAATGGCGTGTTTGGCCCCAGTGTGAAGAAATATCTCCAGGAAAATAATTTGCCACTTAAGTGCCTCCTGATAATGGACAATGCTCCTTGTCATCCTCCAAACTTGGTAAAGAAAATTGTAGAGGACTTTAAATTCATCAAAGTGAAGTTCTTGCCCCTTAATACAGTCATCCCTCGGTTTTCGCTTGTCCCAGTTATCGCCGATTTTGGTTTTCACCGACTTTTTTCAGGGAAAATTTGGCTCAGTTTTCGCCGATTATTTTAGTTTTCGCCGATCGTATGGGACCTGTCCACTAGTGCCGCGCACATACAAAGGCCGTAGGCCCGCCACCCACGCACATTGCCACGCAGTCTAGCATTGTTTACGCTTGAGTGAACATCTCCCCAGGAGTTTATACAAAACATTTATTAACAATTCATTGTTTTTGGCCCTTGATTATTGTGTGTGACTACTAAATAAGCTACCATGGGCCCAAAGAAAGCTCCTAGTGCCAGTTCTTTGGTAAAGAAAGTGAGGAACACAATAGAACTGAAGAAAGAAATAATAGAAAAATATGATAGTGGTGTACGTATTGCCGAGCTCGCCAGGATATACAAGAAAAACCCATCAACCATCAGTTCCATTGTGGCAAAGAGAAAGGAAATCACGGAAGCTAATGTTGCGAAAGGGGTGAATACGATAACGAAACAGAGATCACAAACAATGGAAAATATGGAGAAATTGTTATTGGTGTGGATAAACCAAAACTGCTAGCGGGTGATAGTGTTGTGCAATCCA
>WNWK01006995.1:74033-99022 GCA_009830355.1 Cherax destructor
TACATTATTACAAGAATAACATTTACTAAAAGATTCTGCATTATGATTCTATTACCACCAAAGTGAAGCAGTTTTTCTGTGATTAAATTAAGAACAAGTATCGAAAGTCCAATTACTGTGCCTCCTTAACGTGCCCTTCACAGCTTCAACTATGACATTTAATACATCTTTTGTTAGTAGACTACAAATACAGTGGTACCCCGACTTACGATATTAATCCGTCAGAGAGGGCATATTTTAAAGCGAAACAATCGTAAAACGAATCAATTTTCCTCATAAGAAATAATGGAAATAAATTTAATCCGTCCAAGACTTCCAAAAGTAGTTAAATAAAATATTTTTTAGAACTTTTTGACATTAAATAATACAGAATTTAATAAAGAATACCTAAATACACATGCAAATATTGAACAATAACATGTCACTTACATTAATTGAAGAGTTGTTGATGTGTGGAGGAGGGGAGAAGGTGGAGTAGTATGCTAGTGTTTGGAAGGGGAATCCCCTTCCATTAACACTGCAGGTACCAAGTTCTTTTCTGGGGTTACTGGCCTTTTTCTTTGAATGCTACACTCCCTGCATGAATGCTACACTCCCAGCATGAATGCTACACTCCCTGCATGAATGCTACACTCCTGCATGAATGCTACACTCCTGCATGAATGCTACACTCCTGCATGAATGCTACACTCCTGCATGCCTACTACACTCCCTGCATCCTTGCTACACTCCTGCATCCTTGCTACACTCCCTGCATCCATGCTACACTCCCTGCATCTTTGCTTCACTCCCTGCATGAATGCTACACTCCCTGCATGCCTACTACACTCCCTGCATCCTTGCTACACTCCCTGCATCCCTGCTACACTCCCTGCATCCCTGCTACACTCCCTGCATCCTTGCTACACTCCCTGCATCCTTGCTACACTCCCTGCATCCTTGCTACACTCCCTGCATCCCTGCTACACTCCCTGCATCCCTGCTACACTCCCTGCATCCCTGCTACACTCTCTGCATCTTTGCTACACTCCCTGCATCCCTGCTACACTCCCTGCATGCCTGCTACACTCCCTGCATGCCTGCTACACTCCCTGCATAAATGCTACACTCCCTGCATAAATGCTACACTCCCTGCATAAATGCTTCACTCCCTGCACATTCTTTACCACAGGCTTAGCACTAGGATCTTTCCTTGGACCCATGGTAGCTTATTTAGCAGTTGCAAGCACTAAAAACAGTGGAATAATGACAATATACTGGTATGAATGCGTGGGTGTGGGTGGGTGGTCGCTCTCGCTTGTAAACAATAGCACTGACGCTCCTGGGTGCGCGCTCAGCTGGGCGCAAGCGGACACGTCCGGTACGAATGTCGGTAAACGAAGCAAACATCGTAAGTCACAAACAAATTTCTTACGTTATAAATATCGGTTACCGAAAATAACGTAAGATGATAACATCGTAAGCCGGGGTTCCACTGTACTGTACTTTAAGATAAACATCTATAATGGTGAGTGCAATCAACAATATAACAATTTTTTTTACACAGCACAAAACAAGAGAAAGAGAGAGAACTATGAAAGGAAGGACAACTGGCATATTTTAAAACCAGTAAAATCTGAGATGAAATATGTTTTCTGCAATGTAAAATAAAAAATCTCTAGTAATGGGCCCTTGTTAAATGATTCTGTTAAAAGTAATTGTAATTTTATATATATATATAAAAAACAACTGAATACTAACCCTCTAAAGACTCGGGAAAAGTAAGGTTAACAAGAAGGGAAGTTGTGTCTTTGTGAATTTCATGGTTACACCTGGTACACTTGTTGATGCTGACTACATGCGAACCAAAAATAACTGCTACTGGTGAATATTCCCTTTTGTCTTGCCTTTCAACTATATGCCTTTCTTCGGTCTCTGAAAAAAAAATACAGAATTGGGCAAATAAAGTATTTCCAGGTAAAATAAGTACCATATATCTTTTTTTTTTTTTTTTATTAACACATCGGCCGATTCCCACCAAGGCAGGGTGGCCCGAAAAAGAAAAACTTTCATCATCATTCACTCCATCACTGTCTTGCCAGAGGGGTGCTTTACACTACAGTTATAAAACTGCAACATTAACACCCCTCCTTCAGAGTGCAGACACTGTACTTCCCATCTCCAGGACTCAAGTCCAGCCTGCCATATATCTAGATGATAATATTCTATAAACAGTTTATTCTCTTATAAAAGATACTTTATATTATTATATGAGAGAGCTATTACTTTCCAAAATTAAGATGTGTATAATTGTAACAGAAAAATTCAGGATCTTGACTTTTGAAAGGACTTACATACACAGCACTTGCACAAAAACAATAAATAATTAACAACTAAAAAGTTAAGGTAATGTATGAACAAATCTGCACCCTGTGCACCAATAAGCCTTTAACACACACTGTATACTTACTAGTAATTTCTGGTTCTTCCAGACTTGTATCAATCTGGCAGCTATTCTGAAACATTCTCTCATCCAAGGAGTCAACATGGGAGTGATTAGCTCTGTCTTCTAGAGTTTCTGTATGCAACTGTTGTAGCACAAACCTGTTCCAACTCTTCAGAGAAAACAAGATATGCATCCATATTATGTTTTAAACTTAAATAAAATGTACTTTATGTTTAATATTTAACAAATTTAACTTAGTACAGTGGTACCCCGAGTTTCGTACAGCTCCCAACTCGAACAATTATGTAAGTGTATTATTGTAAGTGCTTTTGTAAGTGCATTTTTGGGGGTCTGAAATGGACTAATCTAATTTAAATTATTCCTTATGGGAACAAATTCGTTCAGTAATGGCACTCGAACAGCCTTCTGGAACGAATTAAGTACAAAACTCGGGGTACCACTGTATATACCAAAATATTACACATATACCCAAGGTGAACTAGGTTGGACCGAAATGTTGTCATGAGTTTCAATTTCGTATGTGCGGGTATTTGTGCATTGTTCCAGTCATGGAATTATACCTTTTATTCTTTACCAAAATAATATTCCTCACATGTAATAACCTCTCGAAATTCCTCCAGACATACAGTGGACCCTCGGTTTTTGTTCACCTCCAAACTCGAACAATTATGCAAATGTATTTTTGTAAGAGCTTTTGAAACGACTAATCTAATTTACATTTGTCCTTATGGGTACAAATTTGTTCGGTAATGGCACTCAAACAGCATTCTGGAATGAATTTTCAACAAAAACCGAGGGTCCACTGTATAAGAATAAATCTGTTATACAATTTTTTTTTTTTAACATGTCGGCCATTTTCCACCGAGGCAGGGTGAAAATAGCATGCTCATATTTTTATGTAGTAAGTACTAAAACAAATTTAACAATATATATTTGAAATATTTATAGATAGAGTTGAAAAAGAAGTGAATGCTATTGTCTTGGGAGAGGTGTGAAATTAAAGGATAATGGATCTGAGACAAAGAGGACGTTCTGATAGTTGCTTTCTGAAGATGACACATTTCTTTTAGGAGATTCTGAAGAGAAGTAGCAAAGGTGATGAGAATGGTAACAACAACAAAAGTCTAGGCACTGAAAAACTGAATATCAGATTAGAGGAATGAAGTATGGAGGAAGTGAATGTGTTCAGATATTTGGGAGTGGACTTGTCAGCAGATGGGTCTATGAAAGATGAGGTGAACAACAGAACAGACGAGGAGAAAAATAGTAGGTGGTGGCGTGTTGAGGCACTTGTAGAGACAAAGAAAGAACTATCAATGGATGCAAAGGGGTCACATACCAGAGAATAGCAGCAGCAACACTTTTATATGGGTGTGAGACATGGGGTTTAAACATTTCAATGAGGAAGAGGCTGGAGACGGTAGAGATGTCATAGTCAAGTGCAAGATGTGATGTTAATATTACTTGGAGAATTCAGAGCTTAAAGAATAGAAGATAGTGTGGTGAAGGTATAATTTAGAGGACTGAGGAGTTACTGAGGTAGCTTGGGCATTTAGAGAGAATGAAGCAAAACAGGATGACCAAGAGAGTATATAAATTTAAGGTGGAAGGAAGGAGAGGTAGGGGGTCATCCCAGGAAGGGTTGGAGGGGATCAAGAAGATTTTTGAGTACTAGAGGCTTGAGAATCCAGCAGGCTTATTTGAGTGTTAGAGCAGAACAGAAACAAGTAGTTTTTATGGCGAGCGTATAAATCTGTAGGGGAAGGAAGGCGGGGTAGGGGTCGTCCTCGAAAAGGTTGGAGGGAGGGGTTGGAGGGAGGAGGTTTTGTGGGCGAGGGGCTTGGACTTTCAGCAAGCATGTGTGAGTGTGTTAGATAGGAGTGAATGGAGACGAATGGTTTTTGGGACCTGATGAGCTGTTGGAGTGTGAGCAGGATAACATTTTGTGAAGGGATTCAGGGAAACCAGTTAATTGATTTAGTTGGACTTGAGTCATGGAAATGGGAAGTACAATGCCTGCACTTTAAAGGAGGGGTCTGGGATAGTGACAGCTGGGAGGGACTTATTCTCAGCTGTCGTATCTGAGCGCCTCTGCAAAGACAGTGATTATGTATGAGTGAGGTGAAGGTGTTGAATGATGATTAAAGTATTTTCTTTTGGGGGATTTTCTTTCTTTTTGGGTCACCCTGCCTCGGTGGGAGACAGCCGACTTGTTGAAAAAAACAAAAAACAAAAAAAATGTTGTTGGCCTATGAGGACAGCAATATTTTTGAAAGATTCAGTGAAACCAGTTTGGAGGGTCATTTAAATTGTGATATCTATGCCCTTTTGACAAGGCAGCTATTAAATGTATGATGGTGAACATTTTTTTGTCACCCTACCTCAGACAGACAGTCTGTGTTAAAAAAAGTAAATGAAAGTAAGTAATCAACAAATTTCATATAATTATAAGAAGGTCAGTAGCATAGTAGCACCATCTATTAATTCAAGACAAAAGTATTTTGTCGTCAATTATGGCAAAAAATTATCTAATTATAGTTGTAACTAGAAAGCAGATAATGAAAATAATTTTGTTTTTAAGAGACTGAAATATCTACATGAATGCTATCAAATAAAAAGGTAGTCATATTCTTACCTGGATTTTTGAAGCAAAATTTATCTTTGCTCTATTGTCTTGATCCGACAGCGTAAGACTCATTGCCGAAGCTTCAGGAATTGTTCTAAATGCTCTCAAAAAATTTGAAGCATGACAAGGTATTCCCTGTCCCATACTGACATCAAGCATGTGGAACAGGAAGCCCAGCTCACACACTAAACAAAACTCTCGCTCACACAAATGAGACATCATCAAAGCACGAAGGGGTGCAATGTAATAAAACATCTGAAAAGAAAGATCTCATATAAAACATGAATATAGTTTTTGTTTATATTGCTGTTTTCTATTTATAAAATTTTGATATGCTTCTAGTGCATAATGGTAAAATTAAACTTTTAGTAAAATAAAATGACACCTTAGTTATCAAAATAATTTTTACGATTGGAGGAAAAATTTCACTAAAATGACTATACTGTACTTTGTCATAATTAAGGAGTAAATATGAGCTTGCTTACATAGCAACCATATTGGTAATTTTATATATTGTATATACCTAACTACCCTTTTTTTTTTCAACACATCGGCCGTTTCGGCAGGGTTACCCAAAAAGAAAGAAAACCCCAAAAAGAAAGCAAAATACTTTCATCATCATTCAACACTTTCACCATCACTCATACATAATCACTATCTTTGCAGAGGAGCTCAGATACGACAGTTTAGAAGTCTCTCCAAACTGAGAATAGTATCCCAAACCCCTCCTTTAACGTGCAGGCATTGTATTTCCCATTTTCAGGACTCAAGTCCGGCTAACCTGTTTCCCTGAATCCCTTCACAAAATATTACCCTGCTCACACTCCAAAGACAATGATTATGTATGAGTGAGGTGAAAGTGTTGAATGATGATGAAAGTATTTTCTTTTTGGGGACTTTCTTTCTTTTTGGGTCACCCTGCCTCAGTGGAAGACGGCCAACTTGTTGAAAAAAAAAAATAATAAATAAAATCAGGGCACCTTAACTTATGGCACTCCCTTATAAGGGATATGTAAATAATGTATACATTACCTGTATCATTGGATTACAGTAGGAATTAGGAAGAGACATGTCCAGACCAGAAAAACTGGTTCGGTTGTATTGATCGTAATCGAAGTCATCCATGCCAAGCTTGCCATACTTAATCTCCAATTTTCGGTACCTCCATGGAACATGAACTGTGATACCTTCATCATTTTTTCCCAACACATTTTCACTTGCGCTGGATTTCTGTCCTTTTGTACGATTAAACTTATATGGAACCTATAAAAATGAAGTTACATAAAGTTCCATATAATATTAGAAGTAACAGTAATTAACTGGCAATACAATAAAAGTATTCAGTCACCTCTGACATACTATGCAAGCAAAACACCCAGATATCACTATGTAGCTGTAATAACTCAATATTTTAAAAATATTCAAAGTAAATCTTCTTCTTTCAACAAACTGGCCATATCCCACTAAGGCAGGGTGACCCAAAAGAAAAACAAAAGTTTCTCTTTTTAATGTTATTAATATATACAGGAGAAGGGGTTACTAGCCCCTTGCTCCCATTCAAAGTAAATGAATTAATAATAATAATAATTTAACATGATGGTACATAAACATCATTGAAAATACTGGAAAATATTTTAAAAACATTACATAGGACAATTATTGTTTTTTCCAATATTAGGTTCATCAATATCCAGAGACGTTAGGAAAAGTTTACAAGTGGCACCAGTAATGAGGTGCAGCCTATCACTGCAGGAATAAAATAAAATTACAATAGAATCACCATTTCCACTGATTCAGTATCCATGGTTTCAATTATCCACAGTTTACTGTGGCCCAAAAATACCTCTTAATTTTACATAATAATGGCCCCAAAGTGCAATAGTAGAAAACCTGGCAATTCTTCAAAGTCTAAGAGAAGCAGTGAAGTGCTTCCCATCAGTAAAAAAGTGATAATTCTCCACTTATTGTGCATAATTTATCAATTAAACTTTATAATAGGTATGTATAGGACTTATATATAAGGTTTGCTACTATCCATGGCAGGTCC
Source organism: Cherax destructor (assembly GCA_009830355.1). Taxonomy (NCBI): domain Eukaryota; kingdom Metazoa; phylum Arthropoda; class Malacostraca; order Decapoda; family Parastacidae; genus Cherax; species Cherax destructor. The sequence goes on from WNWK01006995.1 coordinate 81,153, forward strand.
TTGGAATGTATCCCCCACAGATACAGGGGTCCTACTGTATTAATTTACCTTGAACAATGGGGCATGCTATTCAGACGTTCAAAATCAACAGACACTGATGTTACTACTGCTTCAGCTAAGCTATAAATATCTGAGATTTTGCACAACCAGCTGATATGTATCTAACCAAATGCTGCATCAATTTTGCCAGTAGAACACCTAATAATGAATTTTTTTTAGGAATGTACTAAAATTATAAGTTGGGCCTTACTACATATATGTATAGTATTATTTATGTACGTGTATAAAATTTTCCCAAATTTGAAAAATAAATATGAAATTTGAAATAATCTTAGATTCATAATTTTTTAAATACAGCCTCTTCTCATTTAGCGACGTACTCATTTACTGACGACTCAGACTTACGATGGGCTCTCTGACCAGTATGCATACCTAAATAATGTATACGTATATTAGAGATGATTTCCTCTATTCTCTTTATTACAATATATGTACAGTACACTACTGTATAAACATTTAAACTATACTAAAAATGTTATAAATGGTGCAAAGGTGACATTAAAACAATATCAAAGATGGTTAACACAAACCCTCTACCATTATAGTATGCTCCTTGTTTATCGATGAATTCGTTTACCGATGTGGTCTTAGGAACGGAACTCCATTGTTAAGCGAGAAGAGGCTGTACTATAATAGTGAAAATTCCTTAATCCAATTCAGATAATGGAGTGAGTGGTGAAAGTGTTTCTTCTTTTTTTGGGTCACGCTGCCTTGGCGGAAGATGGCCGGTTTGTTGAGGGAAAAAAATATATATGTATAACAAAAATGCCAGAAATTTCCATAGTCATAAGAACATAAGAAAGAAAGAGCACTGCAGCAGGCCAACTAGCCCATGCTAGGCAAGTCAAAGTCACACCCACTTAAAAGCACTGCTGCAGGCTTACTAGCCCAAGCTAAACAGGTCCAACTCTCACCCACCCACACCCACTCATGTACTGTACTTGTCTAACCTATTTTAAAGCTACTCAAGGTTTTTAGCTTCAATGACGCTACTCTGGAGCTTGTTTCACTCGTCCACAACTCCTACCAAACCAATGCTTTCACAGAAAAGCTACATTCAGCTTTGAATTCAATATCCCAAAATAAAACTAGCCACCAATAGTTTCACTTCATATTTTTAAATGTTAACTGAAACTATTGATGGCTAGTGTTATTTTTGAAAATTATTTCAAACTTCACCTGATTTCTTTTCTTGTTATGCAAGTTTGGGGCATAACCAATAGAACCAACAATTTTCATACTTGAAAGAATTGCTGCATCAACTGGAGGTGTTGGTCTGTGGAGAAAAAATGAGTAGTCAGTCCTAGTACCACAAAAACTAATACGTACCTGTAAAATTATAGTTTGATTAAAACATTATTTAAATTCCTTTTCCTTTTATAATACAGTAACACAAAATGTAGCAAATTTAGCAAGTAGAAAAAAATATTACTAGATTTTGGACTTGATAAAAATTTAAATAATAAAAAAATCTCCGTTCTATATTTCCACTACTCAGCACACACATTCGAGAAAAACCTACCTCTACATAACCTCAAAGTTTTTCATATATTCTTCATACAGTATTAACTTCTCTAGCATACTTGTTATTTTTCAAACTTATTACAGTGGTATGCCGAGTTTTGGCCATAATTCGTTCCAGAAGGCTGTTTGAGTGCCATTACCGAACAAATTTGTTCCCATAAGGAATAATGTAAATTAGATTAGACCGTTTCAGACCCCCAAAAATACACTTACAAAAGCACTTACAATAATACACTTACATAACTGTTCGAGTTGGGAGCTGTTCGAAACTCAGGGTACCACTGTACGTATTTATATCAAAGTGCATATTTTTCCTTCCCTTCTCCTAGCATACTACACACTTTAATATTTTTTTTTAAATGCTTTTTAAACCTTGTAGATATTTAGTACAATATTTCTTTTCTTCATTTTTTATTAAAAGTAATCTAACTTTAAAATCTATATAATTTGATTTTAAACTATTAACAAAAAAGTTTTAAAAGTTCCATGTAAATTTATCTCATAGTTTTACTTCTTTCTCATCTTCAAATAACCTTAGACAATAATTAACATATACAGTTCGTCCACTGATTAGCAAAATACGTGTGCAAATGGTATTAAAATCACAAAATTCAGATATGAAGCTTTCCACGTGTAAGCAAAGAGAAAAAGGAATTCACAAACACTGGATAATGAGCAGAATAATGAGCGAGAAATGCTAAGGGATAGCTGAGTTGTGAGGTGAAGGTGGAATGCCATAAAAGTACACACACCCCTTAGTGGTGATGACACTAGAAGCATCAACTGAAATTCTGTCACCAGCCATTTCTGCATATATTATGCTAAGGTCAGGTCACATGACGTGATCACCTTGCATCTACATCCCTAAAACCTGCACCCGTGGTTGCCCTCATGAAGGTATTAGGTATGTAACATTAAAATTTGTGTTGACTTCTACTATATGTCAGACCAAATGAAAGACTGAAAACACTGAAAATTCCCTCACTATTTGCTAGTGAAGACTGTACATAATGGCAACTTTAGACCAAGAAAAGAGCAGTCAAAAACATAGCAGAAAGTATAGAACAGCACCTCTGGTAGACTGCTGAAATATGATTCAAGAGGAGTTTTTTTTTTTCAACAAGTCGGCTGTCTCCCACCGAGGCAGGGTGACCAAAAAAGAAAGAAAATCCCCAAAAAGAAAATACTTTCATCATCATTCAACACTTTCACCACACTCATACATAATCACTGTCTTTGCAGAGGAGCTCAGATACGACAGCTGAGAAAAGTCCCTCCCAGCTGTCACTATCTCAGACCCCTCCTTTAAAGTGCAGGCATTGTACTTCCCATTTCCAGGACTCAAGTCCAACTAAATCAATTAACTGGTTTCCCTGAATCCCTTCACAAAATGTTACCCTGCTCACACTCCAACAGATCGGATAATTATTATTATAATAAAAAAGAAGCGCTAAACCTACAAGGATTATACAGCGCAGTTCAAAAAATTATAAGATAACCTAAACACTGAAAATGAAACACGAGATGCACAGCTTCGATTCTACAATTATAAATAGGTACATTAATCACAAACAGGTAATCCTATGGTAACTACCTAACAAATTATAAAAGAGAATGTAAAACTAGTAAAAAAAAACCTTAAAACCATCAATAAATAGAACATGAGACCACAACATTTTTCATATTAAGATAATTGGAAGTACTGTACAAATATCTTCATACAAATGGTATATGACTGGATCATGCTCAAAAGAATGAAGGATGAATGAATTACAAAAGACAGGGCACCTATTTCAGAAGCTGCAAATATTGTAAACTGAAAAATGTTAGTTTCATCCTCTATATGAGTGCAAAATTACAGTTGTAGTTATTTCTCAAGTTAGGGTTAAGTCAATTTATTTAAATGACTAAGGTAAGTAAATTACAGTGGACCCCCGGATTACATCATTATTTCGTTTCAGAATGCTGTTCAAGTGCCGTTACTGAACGAATTTGTTCCCATAAGGAATAATGTAAAATAGATTAGTCCTTTTAGACCCCCAAAAATACACTTACAAAAGCACTTACAAAAATACACTTACATAATTGTTCGAGTTTGGAGCATAACATAAACCGGGGGTCCACTATACATGCAAATACTTTGTTAATGATAAATAATGCAACAGTACCTGTAACCAACTTTCATATACTGCTCTGGCCATTCCGATAGCAATGCACTTGTCGGATAATACATAGGTATGGAGGCTAAAGAAGCTGTTTTATCAGTCAGAGGCATTGTCTGTGTTTGTTCAGATAAGTCTGGCATCATGGTTTCCTAACAAAATATTATTAGCATTAGTATTACAATATACAGTTAAATATAATATGATGAATGCCTAAGTATTCAAATTCATGGGAGTCTATTAAATTTCATACTAAATCAAAAGATTAAATTCACTGCCAGTGCACTACTATTTTCCGAAAAGATAATATGAATTCCCAATCTTATTATGGTGTATATAACAAGCATCTTTATTAAATTGTTAATATTCAGTAAAAGAAAAAAGGTTATGAATAAGTCATAGCAAGACAGTCTAGTAAACCTGATTACACTAATAAAGAATCTCAACATTCATAAACATGGTGAGTGCAACAGGATGTATAACATTTCACAGCTAAATTCAAATAATTATTAAATGTCACCTCAACAGCTTCTCCTCAGTATCTCCTGATAACACTCATCTATAAACATTTGTGACAATTCCAAGTAAAAGCAAGATTAATTATCTTTTATAACCACACCTCTTCCAAACACAGTGATATTCACATTTTTTGTAATACCATTTATAAGTACAGTGGTATCCCGAGTTTCGTCCATAATTCATTCCAGAAGGCTGTTCGAGTGCCGTTACCGAACAAATTTGTTCCCCAAAGGAATAATGTAAATTAGATTAGTCCATTTCAGACCCCCAAAATTACACTTACAAAAGCACTTTCAATAATACACTTACATAATTGTTCGAGTTGAGAGCTGTACGAAACTCAGGGTACCACTGTATATTAAATAGTAACAGACATCACACAACACTGCCAATATTCCACTGTTACTCAAAATCATTACCCTTCCTTCCTAAATGCATTAAACACGAGTCTTGCTTCCCTCAAAAAAATTTGTGCAGATTTCAACATGCCATACATCTGTAACTTTTGTGACTTCACTTTCAATTTACCATCACAAGAGTTTCCCAAATTCATGACTTAAAAGTACATACATATATTACAATCCTTAATCTAAGTAATGCTCACTTAAATGCTTCAATGCAAAAAACTGATCTGCATATACTCTTTTAATTCTTACACTCTCTCATCCCATATTCATTTATTTACAAGGAACAATGTATGAAATGCCAACGGTCATCTCCCACAGAGGCAGGGTGACCCAAAAAAGAAAAAAAAAAACTTTGTTCTTCTTTTTACACTTAATAATCTATACAGAAGGGGTTACTAGTCCCTTTCTTTCTGCATTTTAGTCGCCTCTTACAACACACATAATCAGCATTGATATAAATTATCCTATACATCCTTGATGCTTTTTCCACTTTTAGCTCTTAAAGTCTCTTTTGAATTCTGCCTGGAACTACTGTACTCTGCTCAATCACAGATAAAGAAAAAACTCATAAAATTAAAATAAAAGTAGACTAATGAACTAGCATCTTTGCAGAATTTACATTATTTTTAGATAATAATAATTTTGTTTTCAACATGCCTGAGAGAAATTATTGAATGTAGGCTTGCTGCCAGATGTGAAGAGATGCAATGACCCTAAACTGTCTCCAAATACGATGGCTTGTGATGAAGATGCAACATCGAATGTTGTAATTACACTTTCAGGAACACAGTTGATCTAAAAACACAAGAAAAGTATAAAGATAGTTTGGTAGTGCCAAATGCAAATGCTGCCTGTTGCATAGATTTTCTCATCATCAAAAGTGGAAAATAACTATGAACACAACTTTTAAAGCATATTCTATCTTTCTTTGCATTCTCTCTACATCTTTGTTGAAGTGTAATCTTTGTTTAATTTTTTTTTTATTAACACATCGGCCATTTCCCACCAAGGCAGGATGGCCCGAAAAAGAAAAAACTTTCATCATCATTCACTCCATCACTATCTTGCCAGAGGCGTGCTTACACTACAGTTATAAAACTGCAACATTAACACCCCTCAACAGAATTCATAGAATCTTGCAGCAACTTTTCTAAATGCTAATTGATCTTGAAAGAACGCCTATGACTGGAAACTAAGAAATTGGGAGTACTGTAGTTTCATCTAGTAAAGATGTGGAATGTCACAGTGTTTCATATATTATTAGAACATTAAATGCAAAAGTACAAAAATTAGATTCACCAATTATTAATTGCCCATCTCTGTAAACAGAATATCCTTTACACATGCATAATACACATGAAACTTGTAACTAAATTTTTTCATTATTATTAAGCATATCCTTGTCTACTAGAACCCTTCACAAAATTGAACATAAAAAGTCTACAATATACAATAACATACAGAAAACATTTAAAATAATACTGTATTTTCAGAATAACGAACCTGATAACTCAGGCTCATGATTGCATTGTCTGGTTGTCCAGCATCCATCAGCTGCCACTGTCCCACTGGAGAGACAACAGCTAGACATGATGACAGGCCTGGTACAAACCTCAACAGGAAGGGAGGTACCAAAGCACGCAAGGGTAGAGATAACTTCATCATCCGCAGGTCAAACACCATAACAAACTGATCTCCCAGTAATTGACCCATTCTGTAATAAAGTAGCTTTTAAAAACTCAGTTTATGGAGTGCAATAGCACTCCACAACCAGGTGTTTCTTATTAAAATTGTACTGTACAAAAAATGTAAAAATGAAACCAAACTCTTATATTTTCACTGTATTCCGTTTAAATCCAATACAATTCATCATTTTCCATCAGCATGATACATTTGCAGTCTTTCCCATAAGAGCTCAACTTATTCTGCAAGTTAAGACACTACAATACATATATCACTATATTTACTCTTCCAAAAAACAACACCTTGCTGTTATTTTCATTTACCAACAGTGCTAAGAGCATACACCATTACTGTGTTTTATTTCCATTCAATATTTTCAAATCTCTCTCTTGTTCTTTTTTCTTCAACTGTTGAATGTAAATACATATGTAGCAAGCCTGTCTTATGCTTAGCAGACAGAACACCAAAGCTCCACCATTCCTTGCACTGGTCATAAATATTAACTAACCTTGTTAATTTTATTTATCATTTTTTTAACACACTGGCTGTTTCCCACCGAGGCAGTGTGACCCAAAAAAAGAAAATGTAAAGCTTTTCTTCATTTTACATTTAGTAATTTTATACAGGAGAAAGGGTTACTAGCCCTTTGCTCCCAGAATTTTAGTTACTTCTTACTGCATACTAGGGGCTTTTGTCCAAATAAACTTTTTTTTTTTTTTTTTTTCAACAAGTCGGCCGTCTCCCACCGAGGCAGGGTGACCCAAAAAGAAAGAAAATCCCCAAAAAGAAAAAACTTTCATCATCATTCAACACTTTCACCACACTCATACATAATCACTGTCTTTGCAGAGGAGCTCAGATACTACAGCTGAGAAAAGTCCCTCCCAGCTGTCACTATCTCAGACCCCTCCTTTAAAGTGCAGGCATTGTACTTCCCATTTCCAGGACTCAAGTCCAACTAAATCAATTAACTGGTTTCCTGAATCCCTTCACACAATGTTACCCTGCTCACACTCCAACAGATCGTCATGTCCCAAAACCATTCGTCTCCATTCACTCCTATCTAACACGCTCACACATGCTTGCTGGAAGTCCAAGCCCCTCGCCCACAAAACCTCCTTTACCCCTTCCCTCCAACCTTTTCTAGGACGACCCCTACCCCGCCTTCCTTCCCCTACAGATTTATACGCTCTCCAAGTCATTCTACTTTGATCCATTCTCTCTAAATGACCAAACCACCTCAACAACCCTCTTCAGCCCTCTGACAAATACTTTTAGTAACTCCACACCTTCTCCTAATTTCCACATTCCGAATTTTCTGCATAATATTTACACCACACATTGCCCTTAGACAGGACATCTCCACTGCCTCCAGCCTCCTCCTCGCTGCAGCATTTGCAACCCATGCTTCACACCCATATAAGAGTGTTGGTACCACTATACTTTCGTACATTCCCTTCTTTGCCTCCATGGATAACGTTTTTGTCTCCACAGATACCTCAATGCACCACTCACCTTTTTTCCTTCATCAATTCTATGGTTAACCTCATCCTTCATAAACCCATCTGCTGACACATCAACTCCCAAATATCTGAAAACATTTACTTCTTCCATAATCCCTCTCTCCAATGTGATATCCAATTTTTCTTTATTTAAATCGTTTGATACCCTCATCACCTTACTCTTATCTATGTTCACTTTTAACTTTCTACCTTTACACACTCTCCCAAACTCGTCCACTAACCTTTGCAACTTTTCTTTAGAATCTCCCATAAGCACAGTATCATCAGCAAAAAGTAACTGTGTCAACTCCCATTTTGCATTTAATTCTCCATAATTTAATCCCACCCTCTCCCCAACACCCTAGCATTTACTTCTTTTACAACCCCATCTATAAATATATTAAACAACCATGGTAACATTACACAACCCTGTCTAAGACCTACTTTTACCGGGAAGTAATCTCCTCTCCTACACACCCTAACCTGAGCCTCACTATCCTCATAAAAACTCTTTACAGCCTTCAGCAACTTACTACCTATTCCATACACTTGCAACATTTGCCACATTGCTCCCCTATCCACTCTATCATATGCCTTTTCTAAATCCATAAATGCAATAAAAACTTCTCTACCTTTATCTAAATACTGTTCACATATATGCTTCACTGTAAACACTTGATCTACACATCCCCTACCCACTCTAAAGCCTCCTTGCTCATCTGCAATCCTACTCTCTGTCTTACCTCTAATTCTTTCAATAATAACCCTGCCATACACTTTACCTGGTATACTCAGTAAACTTATTCCCCTATAATTTTTACACTCTCTTTTATCCCCTTCCTTTATATAAAGGAACTATACATGCTCGCTGCCAATCCCTAGGTACCTTCCCTCTTTCATACATTTATTAAACAAAAATACCAACCACTCCAGCACTATATCCCCCTGCTTTTAACATTTCTGTCATGATTCCGTCAATTCCAGCTGCTTTACCCCTTTCATTCTACGTAATGCCTCACGCACCTCCCCACACTCACATCCTGCTCTTCTTCACTCCTAAACGATGTTGTACCTCCCTGGCCAGTACATGAAATTATCGCCTCCCTCTTTTCATCGACATTTAAAAGTTCCTCAAAATATTCCCGCCATCTACCCAATACCTCCAGCTCCCCATCTACTAACTCCCCTACTCTGTTTTTAACTGACAAATCCATTCGTTCCCTAGGCTTTCTTACCTTGTTTATCTCACTCCAAAAATTTTTCTTGTTTTCAGCAAAATTTCTTGACAGATCCTCTCCCATTCTTTCATCCGCTCTTCTTTTGCACTCTCTCACCACTCTCTTCACCTTTCTTTTACTCTCCATATACTCTGCTCTTCTACTAACACTTCTGTTTTGTAAAACCTCTCATAAGCTACCTTTTCTCTTTTATCACACCCTTTACTTCTTCATTCCACCACTCACTCCTCTTTCCTCCTGCACCCACCCTCCTATAACCACAAACTTCTGCCCCACATTCTAATACTGCATTTTTAAAACTATCCCAACTCTCTTCAACCCCCCCACTACTCCTACTTGCACTAGCCCACCTTTCTGCCAATAGTTGCTTATATCTCACCCTAACTTCCTCCTCCCTTAGTTTATACACTTTTACCTCTCTCTTACTTGCTGTTGCCATTTTCCTTTTGTCCCATCTACCTTTTACTCTAACTGTAGCTACAACCAAATAATGATCTGATATATCCGTTGCCCCTCTATAAACATGTACATCCTGAAGCCTACTCATCAACCTTTTATCCACCAATACATAATCCAACAAACTACTTTCCTTACGTGCTATATCATACCTTGTATATTTATTTATCCTCTTTTTCATAAAATATGTATTACTTATTACCAAACCTCTTTCTACACATAGCTCAATTAATGGCTCCCCATTTACATTTACCCCTGGCACCCCAAATTTACCTACTACTCCATCCACAACATTTTTACCCACTTTAGCATTAAGATCCCCAACCACAATTACTCTCTCACTTGGTTCAAAACTCCCCACACACTCACTCAACATTTCCCAAAATCTCTCTCTCTTCTACACTTCTCTCTTCTCCAGGTGCATAAACACTTACTATAACCCACTTTTCACATCCAACCTTTATTTTACTCCACATAATCCTTGAATTTATACATTTATATTCCTTCTTTACCTGCCATAACTGATTATTCAACATTATTGCCACTCCTTCTTTAGCTCTAACTCTATTTGAAACCCTGATCTAATCCCATTTATTTCTCCCCACTGAAACTCTCCTACCCCCTTCAGCTTTGTCTCACTTAAAGCCAGGACATCCAGCTTCTTTTCATTCATAACATCTACAATCATCTCTTTCTTATCATTCGCACAACATCCACGCACATTCAAACATCCCACTTTGACGATTTTCTTCTTCTTCTTTTTAGTAAGCTATACAGGAAAAGGGGTTACTAGCCCATTGTTCCGGCATTTTAGTTGACTTTTACAACACGCATGGCTTACGGAGGAAGATTCTTATTCCACTTCCCATGGATATGAAAGGGAAAAGCAATAAGAACAAGAACTATTAAGATAAAATCAAAGAAAACTCAGATGAGTGTGTATACAATAAACGTGTACATGTTTGCGTAGTGTGACCTAAGTGTAAGTAGAAGTAGCAAGACGTACCTGAAATCTTGCATGTTTATGAGACAGAAAAAGACACCAGCAATCCTACCATCATGTAAAACAGTTTCAGGTTTCTGTTTCACAGTCACCTGGCAGGATGGTAGTACCTCCCTGAGTGGTTGCTGTCTACCAACCTACTACCAAATAAAATAAATATAAATAAACTATTATTATTATTATTATTATAACACTCATGGCTTAAGGAGGAAGGATTCTACCTCCACTTTCCCATGGAGACAAATTTATATACTATTTATTTATCTATGTATATAATTCTCCATGTGGAAGTGTAACAGAATTCTTCCTCCGTAAGTCATGCGTGTCGTAAGAGGCGACTAAAATGCCGGGAGCAAGGGGCTAGTAACCCTTTCTCCTGTATAAATTACTAAATTTAAAAAGAGAAACTTTTGTTTCTCTTTTTGGGCAACCCTGCCTCGGTGGGATGCTGCCGGTTTGTTGAAAGAAAGATGTATAGTATATAATGTCCTAGAAAGTAGGTTAGTATATAACAACCACCCAGGGAGGTACTACCGTCCTGCCAAGTGAGTGTGAAATGGAAACCTGTAATTGTTTTACATGATGGCAGGATTGCTGGTGTCGTTTTTCTGTCTCATAAACATGCGGGATACCAGGAATATCTCGCACTTACACTTAGGTCACATTACACATGCATGTACAAGCATCCAATGGACCTCGGTTTTCGTTGAAAATTCTTTTCCAGAATGCTGTTTGAGTACCATTACCAAACGAATTTCTTCCCATAAGGACAAATGTAAATCAGATTAGTCATTTCAGACCCCCCAAAAGTACACTTACAAAAGCACTTACGAAAATACACTTACATAATAGTTCAAGTTTGGAGGTGCACGAAACCGAGGTCCACTGTATATGTACACACCCTCGGGGTTTCTTCTGTTTCCTTAATAGTTCTTGTTCTTCTTTATTTCTTATCATCTCAATGAGGAAGTGGAAAAGAATTCTTCCTCCGTATGCCATGCATGTCAAGAGGCGACTAAATGCCGGAGCAAGGGGCTAGTAACCCTTCTGTATAAATTACTGAATTTAAAATGAAAAACTTTCATTTTTCTTTTTGGTCACCCTGTGTGACCTAAAAAGGTCGTGGTGCTGAAAAAGAAATATATAATGTAGCTTAATTTTATCCAGCCTATCTAAAGTCAGCCTAAAATTAATTAAGATTATTTAACAACAATGAGCTACAGTATATTAATTGTGTGATGTTAAAATGAACATTTGCAGCTCTAGAAATAATTAATGTATGCACGGCACATTAGGCAATAAAATCATTGCTGAATAAGCTAAGTCAGTGAGTTCTGCTTAAAAGGCATGGCATATATATAAAATACAATACTCTATATAAATTTATGTGATTCAACATACCTGTTGACAATCCACATGTAGCAATATAATTTCCCAATACATCAAAATCTGAAAGGCTGCCAGTGTGGGCTTGGAAAGAATGTTCCTGACGCATTGTTCGAGGATCATGAAGGACTATTCTTCCAGTGAGATCACCATGGCAAACAAACCTAGGATGATCACGTAGAATAACACAACCTTGCTCCCCCACTTGGTGCTTTTTAGAAGAAAAAAATAGATACTATTAGTGTCCATATTTTATATCCTGAAATATGACCATACATACAGATTTTAACTTGCATAAAGAAGGTCAAATTTAACAAATATTTCTGCAATTCTAAAGCACTTTATTTTAGAGGTGTGCCAAAATGCTGATTTCGGTGGGGATTGGCTCATTTTAATGGTACAGTCAACCCCGGTTAGCGATATTAATCTGTTCCAGAGAGCTTATCTGTAACCAAAATATTGTTATCCGATTCTATTTTCCCCATAAGAAATAATGGAAATAATGGATAGGGGAGCAATGTGGCAAATGTTGCAAGTGTATGGAATAGGTAGTAAGTTACTGAAGGCTGTAAAGAGTTTTTATGAGGATAGTGAGGCTCAGGTTAGGGTGTGTAGGAGAGAGGGAGATTACTTCCGTAAAAGTAGGTCTTAGACAGGGTTGTGTAATGTCACCATGGTTGTTTAATATATTTATAGATGGGGTTGTAAAAGAAGTAAATGCTAGGGTGTTGGGGAGAGGGGTGGGATTAAATTATGGAGAATTAAATGCAAATGGAGTTGACACATTACTTTTTGCGATGATACTGTGCTTATGGGAGATTCTAAAGAAAAATTGCAAAGGTTAGTGGACGAGTTTGGGAGAGTGTAAAGGTAGAAAGTTAAAAGTGAACATAGATAAGAGTAAGGTGATGAGGGGATCAAACAATTTAAAAAAAGAAAAATTGGATATCACATTGGAGAGAGGGATTATGGAAGAAGTAAATGTTTTCAGATATTTGGGAGTTGATTGTCAGCAGATGGGTTTATGAAGGATGAGGTTAACCATAGAATTGATGAAGGAAAAAAGGTGAGTGGTGCATTGAGGTATCTGTGGAGACAAAAAACGTTATCCATGGAGGCAAAGAAGGGAATGTACGAAAGTATTGTGGTACCAACACTCTTATATGGGTGTGTGAAGCATGGGTTGCAAATGCTGCAGCGAGGAGGAGGCTGAGGCAGTGGAGATGTCCTGTCTAAGGGGAATGTGTGGTGTAAAAAATTATGCAGAAAATTCGAATGTGGAAATTAGGAGAAGGTGGAGTTACTAAAAGTATTTGTCAGAGGGCTGAAGAGGGGGTTGAGGTGGTTTGGTCATTTGAGAGAATGGATCAAAGTAGAATGACTTGGAGCGTATAAATCTGTAGGGGAAGGAAGGGGGGTAGGGGTCGTCCTAGAAAAGGTTGGGGGAGGGGTAAAGGAGGTTTTGTGGGCGAGGGGCTTGGACTTCCAGCAAGCAGTGGCGGTTGATGGGTGAATGGGACAATGGTTTTTACATGACGATTGTTGGAGTGTGAGCAGGGTAACAAAGGGATTCAGGCCAGTTAATTGATTTAGTTGACTTGAGTCCTGGAAATGGGAAGTACAATGCCTGCCTTTAAAGGAGGGGTCTGAGATAGTGACAGCTGGGAGGGACTTTCTCAGCGTAGTATCTGAGCTCCTCTGCAAAGACAGTGATTATTAGAGTGTGGTGAAAGTGTTGAATGATGATGAAAGTTTTTTCTTTTTGGGGATTTTTTTTCCCTTTTGGGTCACCCTGCCTCGGGGGAGCGGCACTTGTTAAAAAAAAAAAAAAAAAAATTAACCGTTCCAGACTTCCAAAAGTAGTAAAAAAAAAAATTTTTTTTTCAACAAAGACATGCATTTAAAACAAGTTTAAGAAATAAAGAAAAATAGTACAATAACATGAAAATTACTTTTTTTGAAAGTTGTTGATGTGTGGAAGACGGGGGGGAAGGGAAAGGATGGAGTGTTTGGTTTAAAATTTCCAAAATGGGTGGAAGTTCTTTTCTGGGGTTTTTTGGTTTTTTTAATGCCACACTCCCTGCATGAATGCTACCCCCCCTGCATGTCTGCTACACGCCCTGCAGGAACTCCCCCCCTGCGGGGAATCTCCTCCCCCTTCCCGCCCCCCCTCCATGCCCCCCACACTCCCCATCCTGCTACCCCTGGTGAATGCTCCCCCCCTGCATGTTCCTCCCCCCCTATGTCCACACTCCCTGCATGTGCTACCCCCCTCAGCTGCTACCCCCTCCTGCTCCCCCCCAATTAAACACTCACTGCATGCCTTTTTACCCCCGCGAATGCCCCCACTCCCCCCAAACTCCCCCCCTGCATGAATGTTTTTCCCCCTGCATGAATGCTACCCCCCCCTGCATCCCTTTTTTCCCCTGCATGAATGCTACCTCCCTGCATGGGCTACCCCTCCCCCCCCCTGACCCCCCTTACCAAAAAGGGGGGAAAAAATTTTTGGGGCCCATGGTGGTTTTTTTAGCAGTTGCAAGAAAAAAAACAGGGAATAATAAAAATTCTGGTAGGGAATGGGGGTTTGGGTTCGCCCGGGGCTTGTAAACAATAGCACACTTACGCTCCCTGGAGGACGGGCCAAGCTGGGCCCCCCAAGCATCCGGGGCTTAGTAGACCGGGGATAAAAACTGAGCCAATATTTTAAAAAAAATGTATTGCTCCCGATTTTATCGTTCCCCGACCCATCGCTAACCGGGGGTTGACTGTATTGGTTTAAAACCAAGACTGAGTATCAGATTTTTTCCCCCCAATTTCAATGGTACGGGAAAAACCTTTTTGGGGGGTTCAGTTAATTTTGATATCAATATCATCCTAAAAGTTTTGGTTTTTGGGGAAAAAAAATTTAGTATCCCCCCACCCTTTTTTTATTTCCTGGTGCAATATTTTTAATTAATTATGAATAAAATTTCCCCTTAAAAATACTATGTTCTTAAAATCTTTCTATCAATGCAATATATACTGTTTTTTGGGAAATTTTTTTTCTAAAAAAATTTTTAAATTTCAAATGCCCCCAAACATAAAACTTATAATTTTCACTCTAACGATGGAATAATTCTCAACATACATATTGATTAATATAAACGCACAATGCTGAATATAAATCATTTTTTCCCAAAAGCTGTCAAACAAGAGTTAAAATAAAATTATATAATAATTATATAATATTTTTGGGGGGTTGGGGGAAAAATTACCGGTTTTAGTCCTAAAAGGTAAGTACAATGCCCACTTTAAAAGGAGGGTTGTGATATTGGATCTGGGGGGGACATTTAAACTGTCTATCTGGGCCTCTGCAAAGACAGTGAAATTTTGAGTGATGGCGAAAGTGTTGAATGATAATGAAAGTTTTTTTTTTTGGGGGTTTTTTTTTTTTGGTCACCCTTCTGGGGGGAAATGGGGTTTAAAAAAAACATCATAATTAATGAATTATCCAATAAGATAGGGGAAAGACATTTTATAGATCCCAAAAAAAATCCTTTTTTTTTTTCCCCCCCCCTTCCCCTTTTGCCCCAACCAACCAGCCTGTCTTTGTCTGGACTGAAGTACATATGTTATGAAACATGAAAATGTATCTCCCTACCACTCCTTCCTTTGTTTCTCCTTCCTTCCCCCTTTCCCCTTCCTCCCATCCTTCCCATTTCCCCCCCCAACCCTGTCCAGACTTTCTGTGTGTAAAAACCCCTCTGGGGGATGTTCCTTTTCTTTTACTTGGCCCTGACACCTTCCAGAAAAAAACCTATTTCATAAAAATTTTTTATTTTCCTTTTAAAATTTTCTTCATTCTGGTCATTCTTTCATTTAATGTAAAAAACCATTAAGAGTAATTTTAAAAAAAATTACAGTATTAAAAAAAAAAAGGGATGGGTTTGGGTGATTATAACACAGATTACTGGTAAAATTGATAAAAACTACATAAGCGATTTTTTACAAATAGTAATCACATAAGATGGGAGAAACCTTTTCCCCTTTTTCCCCTCCATTTGTCAAATCTCAAAAAAAAAAAAAAAAAAAAAAAAAAAAAAAAAAAAAAAAAAGTTCCACCTAACAGGGCAGTGGCAGTGTGAAGTTCAATCACCAGCAGAAAAATTTTTTTCCCTTTAAAAAAAAATTAAAACCAACTTATTTTTGTAAATTTACAATGACAAACAATATGGAATAAATGCCATTATGTAA
Source organism: Cherax destructor (assembly GCA_009830355.1). Lineage (NCBI taxonomy): Eukaryota > Metazoa > Arthropoda > Malacostraca > Decapoda > Parastacidae > Cherax > Cherax destructor. Next base: position 97,326 of record WNWK01006995.1, read on the forward strand.
AAAATTTTGATTATTTGTGCTGTGCTCTAAAAAAAAAAAATAATTCACATACACAAAAATTTTTTACAAAAAAAAAAATAGCAAAAAAAAACGGCAATGATATTAATAAAAAATATTTTTTAAAAAAAGGGACTTACACATCTAGTTTGCCCCTTTGACGAGTGAGAAAAAAATTTTCTACCATGGAACTCTGGGCCCCAGAAACAGTCTGTGAGAGAAGTTTCCTCCCAGTTGGAGCATACACTGCTTTGTTCTCTAACTGTGGCGACCTGTTCATTAAAAAAAAAATTCGGCTGTGTTACATTAAAACTATTTATATTTACATGTCTTTCATATTTACTTTCAATATTTTTTTTAAAGAATGCTAGAATCAGGTGAAAGCAGCTGGTCAAGATGAGTACAGATTAATGGTGTTCAGCTGTATTTTAAAACATGACTAAATTGGGACAGTAATTTGCCCCAACCCTGAAAAAATTTTTAAAAGATGAACAAATGTAGTACTGTACGGTGGACCCCGGGGTTTAAAGGCCATAATTCGTTTCCAAAAAAGCTGTTCCCCGGTTTAAAATTTTTGAACAAATTTTTTTTAAAATAAGGAATAATGTAAATTAGATTGGGGGTTTTGGGCCCCCCCAAAAAAACACTTACAAAAGCACTTACATAATTGTTAGTTTTTGGGGGGCCGTTAACCGGGGGCCCTGCATATCATAAAAACGATTTAATGTGACCAAAGCCTATTCCCCTTTTTTGGGGGGGGTAAAAGTATCCTCATTTCCCCCCCCAAAAATCTTTTTTTTTGGGGGTCCTCATCTGAGTGTCACCCGGTGGTGTGTTTTGCCCCTTTCCCCCCTCCATGTTTTTTTACTTTTGATTCTGTCAGGGGAAAAATGAAGACATATTCTTTTAGATGGTTCCTTAGGAACCCCCTCCTCCATAAAATGCATAATATTTCTGAATTTAAGGTTATAATTTGTTCACTTCAACAATAGCCAAAAAAAATTTTCCTCATTTCCCCCAATTTTTTCTTTTTTTTGGGAAAAATTTTTATACTGCAGTCCACCTGGTGGTGTGTTTTGCTTTTTCCCTATCCAGTCACACTATTTTTGATTCTGTAAAATAGGAAACATATTCTTTTAGATGGTTCCTTTTGGGGAAAAACCCCCTCCCCCCGAATGCATAATATTTCTGAATTTAAGCAAGTTATAATTTGTTCACTTTTTTCAATAGCCAAAACTTTTGTGCAATTTTTTTTTCAAATCTTTAGAAGTTCTTATAAAAAAATTTTTGAAATCATAAAAAGTCTCAAAAGAACAGATTCCCCAAGAGATCACCTATATGAGAAAATAATGCTTCCCCAAAAACAAGAGGTTTTAAAAAAAACCCCCTTTATGCAAAAAATTATAAAACTTACTAATTTTAATACAGTGGAAATTTTTTTACAGTGCTCCAAAATTACGAAATTTTTTTAGTTATGAGCCATCCCTTTTTTCGATTTTTTGCTTCAGTTGTAAACCCCAAAACCCCGGGGTTTAAAAAAAAAAAATTTTCTGAAAAAAAAAATTTTCTAAAAAAAAAAAAAAAATTTTTGAAAAAAAAAATTTTTTTTAAAAAAAAAAAAAGACTGAAAATGACATTTTTTGGGGGGAACCTCCCAAATGGCACAAAAAAAGTAGTTTTGGGACTTGATACTTATAAGA